>JAWNNO010004004.1:0-40688 GCA_035044985.1 Lordiphosa fenestrarum
AATGTTGCGATAAGAAGGTCTTCGGGGTTTTCGAGCGGAATGCTACTGGCTCTGGGCATATCGTGAGTGAATAGGGAGTATAGCGTGGGGCCCAACACGCTACCCTGCGGTACACCAGCCCGAATGTCGCTCCGTCCAGTGCTCCCTCGAAGGTTCTGTCCGTCAAGAAGCTCTTGATTAGCAGATACAGTTGGGGCGATGAAGTGAACAACGTCTTCTTTTTCCTGCCAGTTGCATAGCGTGCAATAAGTATCGGTTCTCGTAATACTCGGCATGAAATTGAGCCCCAAAAGCTCGCCTCGTGCCATAAAGATCAAACGGATTTGATTTGTGCTTCGGCTCCGTAGCACAAGATCGACCTTACCGCAGCACAAAACAGCTTGTACTTGGTGCTTATGGGTACTTCTCGTTTGCTGAGGAGGCATTTCCAGGTGCAATTAATCGCTGTTTTCGCGTCCTTCAGCTTTTCTTTCAAATGGTGCTTAAATTGGGCGTCGTGATTTATCCATATTCCCAAATATTTATAGGTCTTGACCACCTGAAGGTCTTCACTCCCCAAGCGCCATTTTTCTTCCGCAGCCAGTCTCCTCCAGTGCTTTTTGAACACCAAGATCTTGAACTTATCGGGATATATAAGAAGCCCCCAGAGTTTACAGTACACCTGTAATGCGTCTATAGAGTGTTGCATAGCTATAGGAGATTCCGCGAAGACCACAATATCATCTGCAAACATAAGGACTTTTATTTCGCGGCCGTTTACGGAAATACCTTGTGGGAGATAGTCCTCTAAGTTGTTTAGATACAAAGAGAAGAGGACTGGACTTAAAAGGCATCCTTGTTTGACTCCAGACTCTGTCGGAAACCACCTCGATAACGAGGTCCCGTCCCATACTGCAGCTTTGTTCTCGAGGTAGATTTCCTGGAGCGTGTTTAAAAATTTCGACGAGATTCCAAGACAGCTTAGTTTGAACATAAGAGCCTTTCTGTCTATAGAGTCAAATGCTGCACTGAAGTCGACGAAAAAAGCATACAGTTTGCTACCGCTATCTAAATAGGATCAGCCGATTGTAGAGAGGCAAAAAATATTACCAATAGACGAGTATCCTTTTCGGAAGCACTTCCTTGTATTCATTGTATCAAACCATACTTTCTTAAGGAATGCCATCTTTGTTAAAGACCCTGGATCATAAAGCAGGGAAAGAAAACCACATTTAATTGATCCTGAACAGATGTCCAACGTATTCTCATCTGCTAGATAGCTGCTATTATCTGACACATAAAATAAGATTTTACTCTGTCATTTGTTAGTTTATGTGACCGCATTATGTGAAAGATGTGAAATCGGCCCTTAGGCTTTGAAAAAAATATGTCGTCCGTCCGAAATTGTGTTGAGCACGGCTAGTTAAGATTTTCCTACCTTAGAGGCTAACAAGTTTTAGCTAATATCTTTTTATACCCTGTTCCCATTGAAAATGGGAAAAGGAGGATCATGAAGTTGTGCGAATGTATGTAACAGGGAGAAGGAAACATTTGCGACACCGCAAAGTATATATATTCTTGATCGGCATGAACAGCCGAGTCGATATAGCCATGTCTGTCTGTCCGTCTGTCTGTCTGTATGTACGCGTCGATCTCAGAGACTTTAAGAGATAGAGCAATAAGTTTTTGCTTGAAGGTAGATGTAGGCCGTACGCAGATCAAGTTTGTTTCAGAGTTGGAAAATTCCCTCTCGTCCCCATCTTATTCCCAAGAATCCAACATATCCTAGACCTAAAAAACAGTCAGATCCACCATTTTTAAGTTAGAGCCTCGTGGTTTAGTATACATCAAGCTAGGCCCAATATCTATCTATTCTGAAAAGTACAATCAGATCGGACAAAAAACACCGGATCTATAAGCGAATCAGATGAGCTGATAAGAGCACCCCCCTAGTTGTTAATCAGGACTAGAAAAAAGAGTTGCCTACATTCAGGATGACAATTTAAGAGCTGTTACAAAAAACGGGTACATTCATCTTCAAAAATTCAAAAACAAATAAATGAAAACAAATGAACGGGGTATTTTGTAGTCGGAAAACTCGGCTGCAGCGCCCTTACTTGTTATACCCGTCACTCGTAGAGTAAAAAGGGTATACTAAAGTCGTGCAAATGTATGTAACAGGCAGAAGGAAGCATCTCCGATATCAAAAAGTATATATATTCTTCATCAGCATCAACAGCCGAATCGATATAGCCATGTCCGTCTGTTCGTCCGTCTGTATGAACACCTAGATCTCAGAGACTAGAAGAGCTAGAGCAACCAAATTTTAGATGTAAGCTAGTATTCTCTGCAAGTAGATCAAGTTTGTTTCAAATTTTGGCCACGCCCCCGCAATAAAAAAAATGTTAAATATCTCCTACAATTTGTAAGCTATCGAGCTCAGATTTTGCAGTATAGTGCATGTGGCCAATGTGTACAATCTCACAAATTTTCATCAAGATCGGATAATAAATGGCAGAGTTAAGAAAACGTTGCATACTTATCTGAGCCGCATTAGGTTATTAAACACTAATTGCCTTGAGTACCGGGTATTTCGAAGTCGGGCAGGGCCGACTTAAACTTACGCTCTCGTTTGTCAATACACTAATGCCGTCTAGTGTACCCTTTTTAACCATATCAAGTTCGTTCCTTTCTCGAAATTCCATTCTTAAATATATTGAGTTTTCTTTAAACTTCAGATTCTTGCTGTGCATGTTAAAACCAAGTTTGTGGAAAAGCAATACCCATCCCAGTCTAAATCTGATGCTAGGTAATTTCTAAATTAAATTCTTACACTCGATTTCCGGCTCAATTTGCGTCCATCACTTTGGCAAGCGCCTCAAAATCAAACACTACAATTAAGCCAGGACAGATCAAAGAGCCATTTGCCTGCTGCAAAGTGACACTGTGTCAGTTATTTGAATAGCCAATGTTGGTGCTAAGCCGTGTATTGTTTTACAGCTTAGCTGTAAATGCTTCTTAGTGTGTAATTATCTAATGCCTACATATCTGTGTAATCAGATAAAGTTTAGGTAGCCAGGCAACTGACAGTTGAAGGGTGGTGAAGGAGTGGGAGGGGGGATAGGATAGACTTGTAATTAAAGTTTTACACAGGCAACTTTTCAAAATTTGGTGAGCGCTATGTTGCCGCTTTAGATTGCCTTCTGATGGCAGTGCAAACTTTTTTTGTCGAAACATTTCTATAATAATGCGCCGCCAGCGCCAACACACGCACACACACGCAGGCAGGCTCAAGGAGCAGCAGCGGTGGGAGGAGGAGAAGGAGTAGGAACGTTTTGAAAACTTTTCGCTTATCGTTGCGGCAAAATGTGAATATTTGCTGAATCGTTGGCAAAAGAGAGTAAATAGAAACCGCATAAAATGGTAATTATAAGGCTAAACTAGAAACCCGCCCGCCCTTGTGCTTGCCGTATCTGAAATAGATTTGGTTGTCAAAGTGCAACTGTGCGTATGATTATTATTATGACTATTGTTATTGTTATTGTACTCCGCCAAGTTTTTTTGAGTTTGTATCATGTTTATTTAGCATCTCTAATTGCCATCGCTGTTCACTCTTAATGACTTTTCACTGTTCGACAAAACAGAACCGAATATGCGACGAACGGCAGAGCGGCTTTTGCGGTCTAATTTTGAAGCTTATTGCGGCTTTTCCACAATGTTGACATGCGTGAACATATTCGTGGCTGGTTTTATTTGCTTTTAATATTTCTACCTCATTCCACGACTCCTTGGCCAGGCTTTTGCCTTGCATATGACCAAATAATTGTATATGCAAGCAGGTTTGAGAAGCATGAAAAAGCTAGCAGCAAGCGGCAAGTTCACTTTACAATTCAAAAAGGCGCCTTTTGTTATTCCACACACACACACCCGGCTCCGCACCGCTCCGCTCTGCTCCCCCAGCATTTGTTTTTATGCATTTCTTTATGCTTTTAAGCATTTCCATTTATTGTTGTTTTTAATATTCTTTTGTTGAGGATTAAGTATTTATTATCATACGCACCAAGTATTTCCGACAAAAACAAATAAAACACATACTCCACATGGGTGTGCGTGTGTGTGTGTGTGCTGGCAATAGTTTTTCCTGCACTTTAGCCGGGCTAACATAAGTAGTTCGCCTGCCTTTCGTTCTGCTTTGGGTGTTGGCAAGGCAACTGTCCTCCCAGTTGTAAGCAGTTTCTGCCTTGCCTGCTCTAAAATATGTTTTATTATCGTGTAACTGGCTTGTTGTATGGATTGTGGTTCTATTGCTTTGAGAAATTTCTTGCTTGCGAGTGTGTTTTGCTCCTTTTATTGCACTACAACTACTTGGGCTTATGAAATATTTGTAGAGCAAATCTCTGGCTGATTAGACTTGCCAAATTAAAGTGAAAATACTGCAAATATTTTGACTTGTTCTCTGTTCTCGTTTTTTGTGTTGTTTCCTGTGGCAAGTTTATGGTTTGTGATTAAAGCATCTTATCTTTGAGTGTAAGAGAACTTACAAATGGTTCATAGTTCTTTTTAATTTAGTATTACAAAGTTTGGAATGCAGAGGTGGAATCATTTTCGACCCCATAAAGTATATATATAGGGTATACACGACCCCCAGTTGAGCTGCGGAAAAGTTGAATTGAGGAATTTTTGACAGTTTGACAACAACAAAATACACTACCCCGAAATTCCACAACTAAGCAGCCCTCAACCCAGCACTATTTCTCTGGTTTAATTGAGAACTTCCAGTGTTGGTAATCACTGCAACAAAAATTGACATTTGGATTGCAAAAAAATCAACGGCACAAGAATTGTGACAATTACACATCTTTTCGCCAAACTGTTTCATTAAACAAGTGAGTAAAATGCATTTCTAAGTTAGATTGAAAAATCGTGGTAGTTTCCACGACCAAATTAAAAAAGGAGAGAGAGTGGCACGTCTGTTCTGTTGCTTATAATTCTTTTCGAGATCAAATTCATTACTACGTACATACATATGCTAGAGATGGCACAAAATTGGTGAGACCTAATCTCCGCTTACAAGTCCAACGAGCCATTCTACTTACTTGGAACGCGGGATTAGAACGATAATTATTATGCAAATTAAATATTATATACAAACTTCATTTTTGGACTTTTTATACTCTGTACCGTAGGTACACAGAGTATTATAAGTTTGTGCAAAAGTATGTAACAGGCAGAAGGAAGCATCTCCGACCCCATAAAGTATATATATTCTTGATCAGCATCAACAGCCGAGTCGATATAGCCATGTCCGTCTGTCCGTCCGTCCGTCTGTCTGTCTGTCCGTATGAACGCACAGATCTCAGAGATGGTAAGAGATAGAGGTTTGACATGTATGGGACATATGCTTCTTATGTCTGCAGGCAGATCAAGTTTATTTTCAATTTTGGCCACGCCCCCTCCCGCCCCCGCAATTTAGAAAAAACGTCATATCTCCCACAGTTTTGAAGATAGATGGCTTGTTCCTTCTGGACATATTTAGTTATTAGGATAACTTATCGATCCGCCAAAGAAATGAAGAAGATCGGATGAACGGTTTTCGAGTTATGATCAAAAGACAAATTTTCTTGGTACAGAGTATGTTATAGTCGGGCTTGACCGACTTTCTTTCTTGTTTAAAATATAGTAAGAGGAAATTAAAATATAATAAGAGATTTCACCAAACATAGATATATAGTGCAATAATGACTTTTCAGTTCCCGAACCACCACTAAACCGTCATAAGGCTGGTCTGCGGATGATGAAGCGCCAGGAGAGCAATCTTTCGTTTCTAAATTAAATCAAAAGAAATAAAAAACTGCGATTGATAAAATTTGCGAGTCCGAAGCAGGTCGCTTGCAGTTGCGCGCACGTCAGTTAGCCCAAGATCAAGAGAAATTTACGATGTGAGTTCAAAAATTAGAATGGCAAAAAGAGATGGAAATGAGAAAGTTGGAGTTAGAAGAGCGCAGAGTATTTCTTGAAGAGTAGAAATCCTATCAGGATCAAAGCAAAATTGTGCTAGATCAAAGAAAAGAAATGTTGAAATATGAACTTGCTCTTAAATATGGAAGAATATAAGCTTTTATTAAAACTTTAAATTATAAATTGCTTGTCGCTTTTCTTCATGTGTTGGTATATTCAATGGTGGGACATCGTGAACGTTATCTTCGTCCTCAGCCTCTGCTTGCATCCCCTTGATATCACGATCATTTATTAATATTTTGTGTAAAATGGAGCACACGGTCACCCACTTGCAACAGAATTGTTGGCTCCTTATATCCGAAACTCTCACTCGCATTTCCTTAAGGCTGCAGAAATTGTTTTTTAACAGTCCAAAACAATTTGAAATACGCACTCGATATTGACTGTGTCGTCTATTAAATCGTTTCTGATTTTCGGCCTCCATATAGTGTGAATTGCTTCTATATGGCGGAATCAAGAACTAAGACAGGGGATATGCAGAATCCCCTGCAATCCACTGTTCGCCACTGAAAAATTGTTCACTGCGCTTAATTATTGAACTATTCTTGAATACTTTTGCATCATGAGGGCTACCCGGATATCCAATTACAGTATCTCGAATACGCAATTTAGGATCGCAAACGGCCTGCAGTTTGATGGCATAAATTCGATTACGAGAGTAGTAAGCTTCATGCAAGCTTGATCTCTGTGCCATCTACGTATCCTACACACAAGCTGCTGGCGCTCAGAAGCATCAGGCCAAAAGAGGTACTCCGATATTTTTTCGAGAATGGCACCAAAAACTATATTTGTTACTTTATCCAAAGTTCCACCGTCACCGACTCCAAATATAGATGCGATTTTCTTAATGATCCTTGATCAAGTGTAGAATGCGTGCAAATTGATGTCGAGTCACTCTCAGAAGTTGCAGAAAGCGGTTGTCATCAAGGGTGCCAAGCACATTGCTACGCCAGTCAATTGAACTTATCTCCGCGGCGGCAAAGATATACTTGGGTCAGATCTTCAAATAATTCGCTAACCGTTTCCTCAATTTCGCCATTTATCCCAACGGTAACTGCCATTATATGTTATTCTAATTTTTACACAAAAAAGAGACTTAAAGTACATACCAATAATAAAATCAATTGTCAGCAAAGCTAAATTAACTTTAAGTTTGGTCAATTAGTGTTTAATGAGTGAATGAACTACAGCTTAACGCTTTTAGTTTATAAAATTTCTTTTTAATTAAATCGATTACCCCAAAACACACTGAATTTTGAATAGAAGAAACTCTACTAGAAAACCCTGACTGAAAAGATCTTGCAGAGCTAGTAAACGCTTGCAGAATTTTTCAACTTTTTATAGTCAATGATATAAATGCACTCATCTGACACAGAGAAAAGGAGTAGATTGCGAAATCTTCTTGAATGATAGCACTCAGACCTAGAGACTTGTATGCCGGATCGACAGTGTATAAATGTGCGTTTCTTTCCGTATAATCTTGAAATCATACTATATCTTGTCACTTTACAGAAAAAAATCATCCATGCTTAGTTAGAAATCATAGATTATTTCCCTAACTGTGTCACTAAGAAAAGGATTAAGCTTAAATAGAAACGAGAGCATAAGTTAAAGTCGGCCCTGCCCGACTTCGAAATACCCGTTACTCAGGGCAATTATTGTTTAATAACCTCATGCGGCTCAGATAAGTATGCAACGTTTTTTTTAACTCTGCCATTTATTATCCGATCTTTATGAAAATTTGTGAGATTGAATATGTTGGCCACAAACACTATACTGCAAAATCTGAGCTCGATAGCTTACAAATTGTAGGTGATATTCAACATTTTTTATTGCGGGGGCGGGCCAAAATTTGAAACAAACTTGATCTGCCTGCAGACAATACCAGCATACATTAAAATTGGGTTGCTCTACCTCTTCTAGTCTCTGAGATCTAAGTGTTGATACAGACGGAAGGACGGACGGACGGACGGACGGACGGACGGACGGACGGACAGACGGACATGGCTATATCGACTCGGATGTTGATGCTGTTGAAGAATATATATACTTTATGATATCAGAGACGCTTCCTTCTGCCTGTTACATACATTTGCACGACTTTAGTATACCCTTTTTACTCTACGAGTAACGGGTATAAAAAAATATACATAAATAAATCGTTACATCTTTTAAACAGAAAACAAGTAAGGGCGCTGCTGTCGAGTTTCCCGACCACAATTTGTGGTCATTTGTTTGTTTTTGAATTTTGAAGATGAAGGTAACCGGTCTTTGTAACAAAATGTCATCCCAAATGTAGGCAACACTTTTTTCTAGTCCTGACCAGCAACTGGGGGGGTACTCTTATCAGCTCAACTGTTTCGCTTATTACTCCGGTGTTTTTTGTCCGATCTAATTGTACTTTTTAGAATAGATAGATATTGGGCCTAGCTTGATGTACACTAAACCACGAGGCTCTAACTTGAAAATTGTGGATCTGACGGTTGTTTAGGTCTAGGATTTCTAGAGGAGGTCTAGGTTTTTTGGGGATAAAAGAGGGACGGGTGGGAATTTTCCAAATCTGAAACAAACTTGATCTGCGTACAGCATAAGTCTACCTTCGTGCAAAAATTTGTGGCTTAAGACGGACGGACGAACAGACGGACATGGCTATGTCGACTCGGCTGTTCATGCTGAGTATATATATATATACTCCATGGGGTCGGAAAATTTTCCTTCTCCCTGTTACATACATTGGCATTTTCAATGGGAGCAGGGTATAAAAATGAGTGAACGATTTTAGAGAAGCTTTTCATGCTCAACCCGAATCTGGCCTTAGAGAATTTATATCTCTAATGGATTAACTGTAATTTAGACAAAAAAATGCGGAAAATAGCTCATTAAGGCCTATTTCCAAGGACAAAATATGCAAGAAAAAGGGATATTTTTACAAATTGGTTTTGTTCATGGTATAGGACTTACTTTTATCTCTTTAATGTGATTTAAGCCTTAATTATTTCCTATGACATTAGTTCGGGATCGATCTGCAAAGTATACCTGGCACACATGTAAAATACAAAAAAAATATATATATGTACAAATCGGGAATACTTTCCACTGAAAACAAACAAGTTTTCCTCACTAAGAGTACTTTTCTAACCTTACTTTTGAATGACAGCTATACTATATAGATGTCCGATTTCGACCAAACTTGGCACAATCATGGAGAAGCATAGAAAACTATTAAATACGGAGTTTGGAGACGATTGCATTGAGAAAAAATAAGTTTTCTCACTAAAACTAGTTTTCCGAGCGGTCATTCCTACGGCAGCTATATGTTGTAGCCATCCGATCCGACCGGACAAATGTGCAGCGTATTTGTATCAGAAGACTTCGTGCAAAGTTTGGTGGCGATTGCTTTCAAACTGACTGAGGAGATAGCATAGAAACAGACGGACATGGCTATATCGACTCAGCTCGTCATGCTGATCAAGAATATGTATACTTTATGTGGTCGGAGATGCTTCCTACTATGCGTTACAAACATCTGAACAATTTTAATATTCCTCTGCAAGGTTATCAAAACAAGCACTTTCTACTTCAATTAAGTACAAACGGTGTCAGTGGTACATTAAGTACCAAAATACTTGATTCAAGCACGAAATTCTTCAATTTTATGGTGTTTCGGAATAATTTTAGTATATTTCGAATTATTTTAAAATCTATTTGATCAAACTTTTAGGTTGTAAAGGTCAAGTTAAAGTCAAGCCCTATTAAGTAAAAAATAATCTCTCTTAAAGTCCAGTAATACTCATTCTAGATAGAAAACAAGCTTTCTTTGAATAATTACAAAATGTTTTTTGTTTGAGCCCATTTAATTCTTAGCCCATTCCCAATTTGTTCTCCAACGATTTCTCTGTATTGGATCAAAGAAGGCTGAAAATATCCAAGGAACTTTAGCATCACTCCATAAGAAATATTTGGACTTCTTTACAGCCCATTGCTTAGAAAACATAGTACATTTTATAGAGAATTTAACTAAAATCTAAAGTCAGATATTTTCAGTTTTGATGGAGCCCTCCGGGGCTTTCAAGTATTCACTTTCTCCGTACATTTTCTTTAAATTATTAATGTAGGCAGAGACCATTTACAAATATGTTCACAAACTATTAAGATAGCAACACGTTGGGAGGGCACCAAATTGTTGATTAATAGTTTCCTTGTAATATGTAAAAGTGCGTCTAGATGAGCCATTTAATCTGCAAACTGCCAGGGATTTGGAAAAAACCATCTTCAAGAGTACAGGTCCTTGATATGTTGCTAATAAGCTACTATCCAACTATTTGGCAGTGTTGCACTTCTCGGTCAAGTTTAAGCTTTTGATTATAAAACAGCAATCCATGAAGGACTCCTGTTAATTAGATAAGTCTTTGGCCGATTTCCAAGACCCAACCAGATAATTTGGGTCAGTTGTTAAATCTTTGTTAAATTGCTTATGAAAGGTATCAAATTGCAAGAGTATTTGCCAATAGTTACTATTTTAGATTGCGTTTTTATTGGAATTAACAGAAATTAATATCGATAAATGAATTTTGTCAGAATCTAATTTGCAAGCCAAGGCAAATTTTCAAAAGTACATAGAAGAAGTATATTCAAGAGAAAATTCAAAGCGTTTTGCATTAGGAGTTCTTTTACAGTTTTCATTTTAGAATTCTAACTTTAACATAATGTATGAAGGCTAATACTACGTTTATACGCACAAAATATATCATGCTTAAAGCTCTTTAAAGTATGCTATGTTATGCGAAAATCGTAATTTTGGTCAAGTATACTGTTTATATTTTATTTAACTCAATATTTTGTTGAATGCCCAACAATCTGAGTGAATATGCAGTGTTGAATATCTATGACAGGCTTGCAACGGCTTCATTTTAATACATAATATTATAAGGAAATAAAGTTTGCGTACTTTGATGGGCATTAATCACGAATAGTTTCGCATGGTTGCATTTTTAATCTGCCGTATCAAATTAAAAACACAATACATTTCTTTACCTCTATTGTTTTAAGTGACCAGTGATGACTTAGTCTAGCTTATGCTTTGAGTCATTGATGCATCCTTCTTGCATATTAAATATTAACGAGGAACGAGGTGTAAAAAATTATGAAGTATTTCAATAAATTGTTCGATATTGTTGTAGAAAGTCTCTGGACACTTTGAAGGCCCTTGGCTTTTTTTTCAGGGTTGATTTTTATGGAACTATTTAGTTGATTTTGCAAGCTGCATTTGCTTCTAGTTTCGATTTGAAACATTTCTTTTTGATCTTTATATTTGTTATTCGGCAGAGATAAGGCCGCTTGCTCTTTTTGACAGTTGGCACATTGTGTACGGCTGCAGGTCTACTGGATAGTGGGGCAGAAACCATTCTGACTGGCTGGAGGGCTCCTGCAATATTTAGCCTTATGGCCATGCACTTGACAGGTCTTGCTGGAAATGTACTCCCCAACTGTCACAGTGTATCTTTCCATTCTAGGTCTAAAGTCAAACCTCTGTTGCCTTTGCCGCATTGTCGGTCATTTTGTAAAGTTTGTTATTAAAAGTGACAAGTTGTGCCTTGAGTTGAACAATAATTTCCTCATCGGGCACACTATAAAGATGTGCGACTTTAACATAGTTGAGCGACTTATGGAATTTGCAGTTCATTGTCAAAATGATTGTTATATGAGTTGGCTACCAACACCGACTATAACATACTCTGTACCAAGAAAATTTGTCTTTTGATCATAACTCGAAAACCGTTCATCCGATCTTCTTCATTCCTTTGGCGGATCGATAAGTTATCCTAATAACTAAATATGTCCAGAAGGAACAAGCCATCTATCTTCAAAACTGTGGGAGATATGACGTTTTTTCTAAATTGCGGGGGCGGCAGGGGGCGTGGCCAAAATTGAAAATAAACTTGATCTGCCTGCAGGCATAAGAAGCATATGTCCCATACATGTCAAACCTCTATCTCTTACCATCCCTGAGATCTGTGCGTTCATACGGACAGACAGACAGACGGACATGGCTATATCGACTCGGCTGTTAATGCTGATCAAGAATATATATACTTTATGGGGTCGGAGATGCTTCCTTCTGCCTGTTACATACTTTTGCACAAACTTATAATACTCTATGTACCTACGGTACAGAGTATAACTATTTAAATTTTATTTAAATTTTAAATTGACCAACGGATCTTTTGGGACTAACGCATCGAATAGAAACTTAAAGTGCTACACTAGAAGTGCGTTATGCGTTAATAGCCAGCACTCAGCTTTTATTGTATGGGAAAAAAGCTGATTGTTAGCGCCTGGTGTAAATAGCCTTTTATCGTACTATCGCATTGAAAAGAAGTATCGATAGCCAGTTCCATATTTTCTATCGTTGACGGCGGCTGGCTTTCTTTCGCGGTCCCAAGTTATATTAATTTTAACGCGTTTCGAAATGACAAAATGATTACGCTTATCTCATAGAGTGCCCGTGTGTTCGACTCAAACTATTTGCGGCTTTTAATTAATAATTAAACGCAATTGTTAAATTATTTGGCAGCCTTGCGAGTTGTTCCGTTAATTTAGGCTCTCACCGGTTCTGTCTCTCTTTCTCTCTCTCTGTCATCTGGCTTTTGCGGCCGTTGCCTTGTGTTTTTTGTTGTATTTTTTTTTGTGTTCTTGCTAGTGCTTTAGTTAAATTTAAATAAGTGTGTTAACCTGCTGAAATAATAATTAATAATAATAATAATAACAAATAATATTGAATCATTTTTATTAAAGTTAAATAATATTTGAAAAACAAATCCACAAGTGTGTATTGCAGTGTGCTGTGCCTACTCTGCGCTGCTCTCATTCTTCCTTCAATTTCTTGTTCGCGTTTACCGTTCTCGTAAAGTGTTTTTATTGCGCCGTTTCGCATCGATTTTTTGCCAACATTTTAAGGAAAACATCCGATTAAAATCGATTTTTAAAATTTGTCTGAAATAAATACTTAGGGCATATATTTCATCTTCTAGATGGCACTATCTGCCACATAAACTAGCAAATAACAATGTAGGAGCTATATAGATAAAAAATCGGCCGTTATAAGAATAAATATATATATATTTGAAACCATATAAACCAAATTTATTTTCCATTTAACATTAATTACTTAAATTAAATCTTTACATTTAATATTCTTAATGATGCGTTATGCATTTATTTTCCATTTAACGTTTATAACTTAAATTATATCACTTCATGTAATACTCTTAATGATGAGATTCTTTTCACATTTGACTTGTGTAAATAATAATTACAGAATGAAATTACTCCTCCAGCCACTGGTTCCTATTAGTAAATAGGAGAATATCGACGTTATTTGGTTTTAAAGAGGCACGCCTGTCCGAGATTATGTTTCCAGCTTTGCTGAACATACGTTCCGACTCCGTGGAGCCAGCTGGGATGCATAAATAATGCTGAGCGCAATTGGCCATTTCTTCAAATGAATCCATGAATTTGAAAAATAAAATCAACTTGTTATAATAATCTACCCAGATTTCATTAAGAACATATTTTCCAATACTCCAGTGGGCAAAGTGACTTGGAAACATGAGGCTTTTCAAAGTTTGCTATACTTTTATAAAAGAATCGTCATTGGGAGTGTAACTTTTTTTGTCAGCTTGTCTTCCATAAATGAAAAAAACCCAGATTGGTTTGGGACGTTTGGTGTTGGTGGAACTGTGGAGTTAGGAGATTCTGCTGCATGAAAACTTGTGGCTAGCTCGGTGTGAAGCAAATTCTTTACCATATCTGCAGCATTGCTGTGGCTGAAGCCTTCTAATTTAAAGCGAGGATCGATGAGTGTAGCAACGCGGGTTGCTTTTCTTTACTCATATGGTGAAAGCCGACGATTCACACTTTCCAAAAGACTTAAACATGTTTGGACGCTGTGTTTCGCTGCTAAAAATAGTGATGGAACTTTTTCGATCTTATATCGATTCTCAAAAAAAAATCGATGTTTCTCACGCAGACAAAAAATCGATACATCGATTCGAGAATCGATTTTTTTGCCAGCTCTTGTAAGTGTAGTTTTTGTTGTTGTTCTGTCTTTTTGTAATCCCCATGGTAAGTTTGGCGAAATTGTAGTCATAAATGCTGGCTGTGCTTTGGCAGGCTAATATAAGGGCATGTGATTATCTACTGGGGGGCCTTAGAATTGGTGATAAAAATGTGAAAAATTATTTTAAGAACCGTGTTCTGAACACTTAATATATATTTTTATTAATATCACATATTTAAACTGTGTGCTGATAAGAGAGGGGGCAGTTTTTGTATGCTTATACGGCTATGCCCTATCATCGCGCTTTTGGAAGTTATGGTCCGAAAAGTGTGTAAACTTTTGACTTATATCACTTAATATTTCCACAAAAATAACTCAAAATTAGGAAACAACATCGTTAGTATTGTGAAAAAATAAAGTTGATGTAATGCTGAATTTTTACTTTGATTTTCTAAGCTTATCAAAACTTTATAGGAAAATTTAAAAAAAAATAATATTCAATAAGTCGTTAATTGGATTAGTTTTTAGTCCATAACTTCTAAAAGCTCGATGATACAAAAAATATGTATATGTAGTACAATTAAGAGCACATTGGTCTATAAAGAAGTTAATTTTGTGATTTTTTTAAAATGGCGGATATATTTTACGAATATTTTTAAGCTTGTGGAAAAAGTTAACTTCACTGTAAAATTACAATTTTTGAAAATTAAATTAAAATCATGGTATCTTAGAAATCAGAACAAATCTTTGGTTTTGGTTTTTCGTGAGCGTTATTCAAGTTTTCGTATAAGCAAGCCTAGTTTGAATAGGTTAATAAATTTGTCTACAGGACCTAATTTACGCAAATTTCCCGGGCTGCGGCAAAACGGACCATTCCATTCTATTCAGCATCCGAAAATACATGGGGACGTTTGCTGTTGATGTTTTTAACGCATAAAAGGAAGCATTTCCAACCACATAAAGAATATATATTCTTGATCAGCATGACGAGCTGAGTCGATAAAGCCATGTCCGTCTGTTCGTCCGTCTGTGTCTATGCTATCTCCGACTGGACATTTGTCGAAATCGGTCGGTTCGGATGACTATAACATATAGCTGCCATATAGCTGAACGATCAGTCGAAAAACCTAGTTCTAGTGAGAAAATTTTTTTTATTTTTAATGCAAACTTCTTCAAACTGTGTATTTACTAGTTTTCTATGCTTCTCCATGATTCGGCCAAGTTTGGTCTAAATCGAACATTTATATAGTATAGCTGCCATAGAAAAGTAAAGTTAGAAAAAAAGTCTGAGTAAGAAAAACTTTTTTGTTTATAATGCAATCCGGTTTAAAATTGGCATATATTTATTTCATAAGCTTTCACACAATTCTTCAAAGCTTTGTCAAAATCGGATGTCTATAGGTTATAGCTGCCATAGGAATCATCGGTCAAGAAACAGGTTTTAATGAGAAAATCGTTTTTGTTTTCAAAGCAAACGCCTCCACATTTTGCATTTCTCAGTTTGTTATGCTTTCCCATGATTCCACTTAGTTTGGTCGAAATCGGAAATATAGTAGAGCTGTCGTAGAAAAGTAGTCTTAGTGAGAAAAACTGCCTTGTTTCATCCTGAATCATCCTGATTCATCCTGAAGCTGAAGCTCTAATAAGAAAGTGCTTTTCTAGCGGTGTTTCAAGTCCTAGTTGCTTTATGGACCACCTCCTGGGGGGACTGAACCTTGCGTTTAAAACAGCATATCACTTGAAAAATGTGCTCGCATGCTTGTAATTTCAACTGCATTATTCTACCGCTCGGAAATGACAAAAAAAAAGGAAAAACATTTCCAACCGCAGCAACACATATTGATTTTAATTATTTACTACTTATGGCTCATTAAATAAAGCAAATTTACGCACACGACCGGCGTCGTTTTTGTTGCTGACGGCTGATATTGTCATATGTTGCACATCATTCAGGTTGTCGCGCCTATCAGCCTCAACCAGAAGCACTCAATTTGCATATGGCGAGCCAGAAAATTGACTTGCCCATGGCTGGCAAAAAACAAAATGACTAAAAATATTACGTATACGACATGCAGCCGCACTGAGCTTGGCTGAGCTTGTGCGTTCAATGTATTGGAAAATTGCAAAAAACAGTCCTTTGTCTGCGCCTGGGGCGACAAAATAATTTTACAATGCTGACACATTTTATGTTTATTAAATCAAGAATTGACCGATGGCCAGAAGGCCCGAAAAGAAGTGAAACCCAATTTGCGCATGGTTCATTTGATTAAACATTTATGGGAGCCAAGTGAGGGGGCAGGGCATGAAATCATTCCATGTGATTTACCCATAGGATGCAGTGCATCGTGTGGCTGTTGTTTTGTAAGCAAATCTATTGACCCGAAAATTAATTGATTGGAAAATAATGTTTCATGCATTTGTTGATTCATGTTCACATGTGACCAGAGACCTCTCTCTGTCGCTCTCGCTCTCCCTCTCCCTCGCTCGCTCTCTTTATGTGCTCTAATACAATTTGTATTGAGGCCAATAAAAGGTTCGACTCTTGCCGGTTGTTGCTTTCAATGCTGGTTTCCGGTTGGTCAGTCCACTTAAATATTTATCTACTTACTCAGCCTTCGAATTTGCTCTACTTGTATTTTGGCTTTTTGTCTATCTCTCTCTCTATGGGTGTGTGTGTGTGTGTTTTATGCAAAATCCATATTCAATTTGGCAGCTGAACATCTGTGCAAATATCAAATATTGACTACAAATACCCAGCTTGGTCTTCAGTTGCCTCCTCTGGATATGCTCGAGTGCTGTTGCTTTTACATTAAATTGCAATTATATGCGATTTTATTTGCTCTCGGCATATGTGTGTGTAGGAGTGGGTGTGTGTTAGTGTGTTTTGCTTTTTTCATCTCCCTCATGATTATGATTAAAATTCTATTGGTTCTGCATAATTGCTGACTTTTCTAGTGTGTTTGCCCTAGCGTCAAGTTTATGAACTTGATTTGCTTGGCTGGGTGTTCAAGTGTCCTGAAACAAGTGAACTTCATCAACTGGCCAGCAGTGTGCGTGTGTGTGTGTGAACTGTAATAAAAAATGTGTTGTCCTGCAAATCAATTGATGTGCAAGCGGAGCGTGACCAACTGATGCTTGCTTGGCTTGCCCCAGCCAATGTTAGTTAACAGCGGCAGCTAGAGCAGTTTTTTAATGTAACGAGGAAGGGGGCAAAGCTTTCTGTTAAGCGTAAGCTATGTTAATGCTCTTTGCTGTTGAAAGTTTCTCTTAAATTTCGGTGTGCTTTTTTGCTAGGCTAAGTTGGGCACTAAAAAAGGATGCTGTAGTTCAGCTTAATAGGTAATGTTGCATAGAATGGAACTGAAATGGCAATTTGTTTTGGTTATGCGTATGTTAGGAGTTACTCAAAACAATTTCAAGGCCGTTCAAAGGCTGGGGATGTATATATAAAAACAAAGATTATACTATTACTTAGTTAACCGATTGCTTTGAGGTATTCTAGACGCTCAGTTTTAAATCTACCGAGTTTTTATTTAATATGCCGTAGCTAGCCGGATTGGAGGACTATCTCTTTCTATCTATCTCTAGCTTTCTCAAATTTTGAAAGAGTGCATCAAACATATTCTTAGTGATTCTGAAAGAGCACTATATCTGACACCTTGATCTTATTGGTCGGAATGATCAATTAATATAAGCATTTCCAAATGCATTAGGCACAAATACAACAAAGGGCATTAGGATTGAAATAAATAATATATTAATTTATGATATCCTAGATTTTAAATATTTAAAGTGGTTAATTTTACATTTTTAAAACTTCAACCACCGTTTTGGGACGAAAGAAATGAGAGTAACAATTTTTCAATTTTGTGACTGATAAGCACGTTGAATGCTATTAATTTCAGCCTACGTTTAGTATTTCTGCAGATTACTCGTCAACCAATAGACCTATAGAGTTAAAATTTGAGATAGGAGCTACAATCCCTGATTGAAAATATTCAAAAATCTTCTTTGGCACTTTTCCAGGCTTATTCGGCTATGCCCCTTTACATTAATGTTCTTTATAAGTTTATTTTGCTGCTAGGAATGGAATATAATAACTAATTTTGGATAAGTCTTCTATGAAGTGTTTTGGTCAGGGGTACAACAAATGGCTTCTTGTCTATTTAATGTAGTTGTAATTACATTCGTAACTTTAACCAATTCATTGATTTATTATTGTAATTTTTGATGAAAGTATAAGTTAAGGCCATTTTTTTAGTGCTACCATTTCGCATGCCTTAATGTTGTGATGGTAATCTGCTCTTAACTCGAAAACTAGTTAAGTAGCGAATATAAGCTATCAAACAATCGAACAGATAACAAGTAATGCGACTACATTTGTGCAAAATTCCTTTTTCTGTCACCTCAAGTGCCCACATACAATTGTATGGACGCAATTGTGGTGAGGACAGCACATAAGTTAGCATCGTAATATCGATTTCAATAAAAATAAATAATGGTAGTTTTAAGAATAATCTAAAAGACTCACCAAGGAGTAACATTTGATCACTGATCACATTATAAAATTGCATTTATTACTTGTAATTTGTTTTTGGAGTCAATTGAGAAACAAAAATGTATGGAAAATGTAACAAAGTCAATCAAGGTCGACTTTAATATACTCTGTACCAACGAAGATTGAATTTTGAGGACATCCATTTGCTCCAAACTTGACTATTGTTTAACTGATGCTTACTAATTTATTAGAGTATGGATAAAGAATTTGGATTCTTGATTTTGATATGTCGAAAGGTACGAATCATCTATCTGTAAAACTGACCGAGATATGGCGTTTTTTTCAAATTGCGTTGGTGCAGGGGCGTGGCCAAAAATTTAAATTAACTTGATCTGTCTGCCAATTTTTCTCTTACCATCTCTGAAATCTGTTCGTTTGACAACAGATTGCTATATCAACCTGGTTGCTTGAAAATACTGTTTGCTTTATTTTCTTTTATTTTTACAGTTTTTTCTTGATTGATTGTACTTTGCAGAATGATTAGATGTATTAAGTTAAAATATTTTGTGTAAATAAGAACTCTTTGCCACAGCAGACGAGCATTGAACCAGTCCCTAAGTGCTCTTATTGTTAACTAATTAGTGGACAATTCGTCACAGTGCTTCTATGCAGATGGGCTCCTGTCTGCTGGAATATTTTTCTATTTTCTGGATTTTTGCTCACAGAACAGGGAACTTTTTCTTTTATTCCCTACCTTAAATCTATATTAAATAATAAAACAAAGCTTTAAAAGCGTTCAGGTGGCCTCTGGTGTCCATGCAAACCTTCGTATTTCCAGATCCGACTACTTACAACTTTGGATAAGGCTACATGCGATTTATTACCGCTTCAATTTTGTAAGCTCTTTTTGTTTTTGTTAGTGACAGCAATTGTAACGATAACCGTAACGATTGACATAATTATTGATACCCTGTCCAGCCACTGCTCGATAAATCACGGATGCAGGTGCATTCAATTTGGATGCAACATTCATGAAATTTGTACAGTATGTTCATGTCGATTAGGAAACAGTCATACGACATATGTCATGCCTGAGATTCGGTTTAAAAGTGGTTCAAAGCAATAAATTAGAAGTTATTTGAGCTACGAACTTGCAATTTGGTCTGCAGGTTTTTAATATGGAGTAAGATATTTCACTGTCTTAGAAATGGTTTCGAACCGGTTCTATAGTGGTACAGAGCCACATCTCAGTTCTAATATAAACTGCGATTTTGAAATTTGGTCAATAGGTGGGTTAAATAAAGTTTCACATAGAACTGGGCTCGAACCGGTTCTCTAGTGGTTAAGGGCATATCTCAGAAGTTTTTACAGTTGCGAAATTTGATCAATAGGTTGCTCATATGAAGATGCATTATTCACAGACATGGAGCCGGCTACCTACTGGTTCAAAAATGGAACCAAAAGTGTTTCGAATTGCACCGAAACAAGTTTCCAACACTTTAAAAGTGGTTTAAGTCTTTTAAGTGAAAATTATTCTGAGCGTTTCGGTTCCGCACCGACTTTCTAACTTAATTTGAGACCATCTCAAAGTCGGAAATCTAAAAACGACAAACCAAACAATAGTTTTCAAGTGGAAAGTTTACAAAAGTAGAGCCACTAAGGATAATTTCAAACCAAATTGTTCTCTAAAAAGCGAAGTTTACTTCGGTTGCTCAAAATTGTAAATGTCTGTTGGACCCTTTCTAAATGCCTCACTTCAGTAAGAATGCCAACCTTGAAACACTTGAAATGCATTGAAAATAGATAATGCCATTTTCATGGATATAGCGAAATAGTTTTAGATTTTCCATAAATCTCTTATCATTTCGTGCGCCTTGAAATCAGCTCCCTTGACAATTTGCTTTGTAAATTTTACATTGTTGAATTTTAATTTCTGACATTGTTATTTTTACCCCCTGAGATCTAAGCGTGTCGATAGCAAGGAACAAGCTGGTATGTGTTTTTTGTTGTTGTTTATTTGCCATCAAGCGATACGCGAACAAAAAGATCAAAGATAAATTTCCAATTTTTTTTTTTACCCTGCCCTGCCACGCCTCATCAAATGCGAAACACAAACGAAACTGGAAGATGGTTGAGCAGTGAACTGAACTCTACTCATATGAAAAGCTTTTGCTATTATTCCACGCTTTTTGTTGTTGTTGCTGTTGTTATTATTGTTGACTTTATTGTTATTGTAGCGCCACTTTAACAATGTTTCTCTTCTTCCTATATATCCATTTTTTTTACTTTTATTCGTTGACAGCTTTTGTTGGCCTTGCCAAACACTTCACTTTGCACAATGTGCACGGCAAACTGCCAGAGCAGCCAAAAAAATATAAAGCCGAGACTTGACTTGGCTGGCTGGCTGACTGACTGACTGGTTGAACTGGCCACTCAATGACGTACACTTGACAACTTTCGCCCCCCACACAACGACAACGGCAATTGTATGGCCCGTCGATGCAATTAACTTGAATTCAACGTGGCCAGCAAATGATGACAATTTCGGCATTTGCTTTGATCTTTTCCACGAACCCAACCCAAATTAATAAACACTTGCAGTTGTGGGAGAGGAGAGGGCACAACTAATACAAGGGTCTTTGATTTTTAATGACGGCTTTTGAAACGAAATCTGGAAATATAAATGGGCCCTTAAAAGTAGGCTACGGCGAAATGTAATTGTTAAATTGAGGCAAATGGAGAAGTGTGCGACTGTTGAATATCCATTTGATATAAAAACGCGGGGAAATGCTATTTCAAAACTCGTTTGGGAATGACAAAGTTCACAGCTCTCCCCAACTGACCATTTTTTTCCCCATGCCAAGTCGTTTGTTTTATATTTCGTTTCTTATCTCTTAGCTAATTAGTTTTATAATTATGAAATTTTTTGTTGGTAAAGTAATTTATGTGGCCAGAACCACACAACACTTAAAGTCGACGGTCGCACAACTGCATAGTCCAGCGAGCAATTTGATTCGCCTGCCTTCGGTTGCTATTGATTGTCTGGCACTTGGTGTTGTCGCTCATCTGATGCGCCATTTGGGCGACAGCAAGAGCCAAGGACCTTTTCGCAACAATATATCTAAATTTCTGCCCACTCAAGCGCACACATTTAATGTAATTTTTTAAAAAGCAATTTTTTGCCTTCTTGTTTCTCTTTTTTTTGCCGTATTTTTTTATCAGTGTCAGGCCAGTTGCCGCGTCAAGCGAATGGCTACATAAACAAGACCAGAAATTTGTATTTGGAATTTATGACAGTTCTTCTTCCATTTTCATGCCTTTGCCTAGGCCAACACCTCCAAACTTTTGTCGCCAGTTCGACGCTGGAAAAATACTGAGAACAAGAAGTGGCAAAACTTTAAAGCCAAATTTCGGCATATCGCCTTGCAGTTTCCTCTTTTCCTCCGTTGTTTTCATTTTTTTCTGGTTAGTTCTCACTTGGCTGCTGATAAGACTTTGACATTTGCTTGGCTAGTTTTTTTTTAACTCTGCGTTGTGTGGGGCTTGGGGGGGTTAAGCATATTGTTTTTTATGACTCGCACACACACAAACAACCACATAAAAATTCTGACACTTTTTCTTTGTTTCAATTGCTATCTGTGATTTGCCTGGGTCATACTTTTAGTTGGACTTAGAAAATGGAAATGGGCAAGTTTAAGAGAAGGTCCCTGGCATTGAATGGGTAATTGATAGGCACAGCGCAAAAAAGGGACCAAAGCCAATGCTTAAGGAAGCGAAATCAAGATTTCGATTTAGGTTCGGCAGTCAGTGAGAGAGTAGCCTGGTTGTTTAGGTAGATGATAAGGCGAACCCTTGCAAAGCGATGAACTGGGCTGGGCTGACTCCTTAAACTCTTGTTTACTGCTTAAAAGCTAGCAATTTGGGCTGCGAATTCTCATTCTCATTCTCAAGGGGTTACATCAATGTGTAAAGAGCAAAATGTAAAAGCTATAACTAAATTATCGAAATGCTTATGCTTTTGTTATAAACTCTGAAAGACCCAAGTCGCTCGTGCAAAACGTGTAATCTAAAGGCTAACTCAAAAGTATCTTGGAATCAAGAGTTGGAGTTTTCTTAATAAACTCATGTGAGTAAAGCAGGTAGTTCTGCCTAAGTTCGAAACAACTAACTTCTATCTCTCAAAAGTATAACATCGACTGCGTGGTTTAGTGTGATTTCAGCCCCTGGATTCCAAAATTGATCGCGCTGGCGAAAAGACACTGCATTCAAAAGCTTTGAATGGACTATGAATGGACTTTCTGAGGACTTCCACAATTATAATATGCAAAGACTACACGAAAATGTTTTTTTTCTAGACGTTTAACAGGAATTGTGCACCCCATAAACGTAATTTAGCTGTTCTACATGCCACGTTTAGCTTTCTCACTTCTACATGCCGCGATGTGGACCCAATCCGAGCAAACAAATTTGTTTTTATACCCTTGCAAAGGGTATTATAATTTTGCCCAGAAGTTTGCAACGCATAGAAATATTCATTTCCGACCCCATAAACTATATATATTCTTGATTAGGGTGACGAGCTGAGTCGATTGCGCTTTGTCCGTCCGTCTGTCCGTCCGTCCATCCGTCTGTCTGTCTGTTTCTACGCGAACTAGTCTCTCAGCTTTAAAACTATCGAGCTGAAATTTTGCACAGAGTCTTCTTTTTGCTGCACAATACTAATATGACGGATCGGATGACTATATCTTATAGCTCCCATAGGAAAAATCGGTCGGAAAACTAATTTTAGTATGAAAAACTTTTTTATTTTCAATGGAAACGTTTCCAAACTTTGTAATCGTAGGTTTTCTATGTTTTTTTTTAATTCTACCAAGTCTTATTAAAATCGGACAACTATATGGTATAGCTGCCATACAAAAGATAGGTCTGGAAAACAGTCATAGCTAGAAAAACTTTTTTGTTTTTAATGGCAGCATCCTGCAATTTTGTATTTGTTTGTTTCAAGTGTTTTCACATAATTTTACAAATTTTTGGCCAAATCGGAAGACTATATCATATAGCTTCCATACGAACGACCGGTCGGAAAATTGGAAAAAGAGTATTTTTTGAAAATATTTAAGCGAGCATTTGCAAGGGTATAAAAACTGCGGCACAGACGAAGTTAGCTTAGCTTTTGCGTTTCAAACTCAACTGTCATCACCCATACGGCACGGGTGGGGTAAGTCTTCTTTCTGAAAAGCCTATGAAACTAATTTGTAATTTTAACTCACCTTGTTTTGGGTTCGAACTCTTAACACACTTAAATTTTCTCTGCCGACATCTCAGCACATACGACTACCAAGCACTCGCGCGTCATTGCCGCAAACCAGAGTCATAAAAGGAAGTGACAAGCGACGATGAGCTAATGGATCAACAACTTGTTTCGTGTAGATTTTCTATACGTAGCATTCCACATTTAAAATCCTAAACTATTATTTAGAAAACCTACATGTAGCGTGTGAATAACAACTTTGTAGATGAAACACATAGCTATTCTGTACCGATTTTAAGCTACAATTTTCGCTTGGAATTTCCGCACGCTCGTGTTTGTTTTCAATATCTAAAGGATAATGTAAAATACACCAAATTTTCGAGTAGTATTCCGATTGCTGTATGTAAAATGTAGAAGCTGTTTGTATATATGCTAAATTTTCTCATATGGTGTAACCTTTGCATTTGTCCATGCAGCATTTAAAATTACAACATGCCTTGTATTCTACACGTATCAAGTTGTTTTTTTACATGCTAGGTTTAACTTACAGCTATCTACATTTTTCGTGTGAAATCTTACAGGGCGAACTACGTATCGTTTACGGTTACCGTTTTCTCTGTGTGGGTTTCAGAAAAGATTACCAACAGTTGGAAGCTCGTATGCTTATGTCATAATTTAATGGATGTTCGCTATATAAGGAACATTAGGATGTCAAAAAGAAGCTGGGTACAGGTACATTATAGAAACAGAATTAACAAAGGGCTAGATGAAACCACAAGGCTTTGATGGTTGTGTTTTCACAAGGCTGTGAGAACGCCCACCCTGTCAGGATTCTTAAGAGCCGAAAGTTAATAAGAACGTAAAAGGATCCCTCCAACAAGCTTCTCGCTTAATAGCCTACTTCATTAGGCGGCAACATGGTTTCCCCCAAAACAAGAAACTTTAAATCATGTTAAACTCAATTAAATTTTTTTAAAAAATTGAGGAACGAACTGAACTCCAACCAACTGCTCAGGTCTGAATCAGCCCTGAAATATTCCAGTACTGAAACTTAGTGCTGTAGGTTAATAACACTCTCGCCTGTGGCGTACCCTTTGCGAATCTTGCTGGTATTCGCTTCCATATGTTTGTAATGGATTATGTTAAATGACTTTGGATGCAGATCTACGTTACGTCTCATCCTCCTGCCGAACCCTCTGCTCAATCACTTAACACCTGCGATTTGTTTTCACGCTCCTCTCCATTTTCGATTGAGTCAGCCACGTAGATCTGTTTGTTGCTTCTCCGCCGATTTGTTTTCTGCTGACTTACTAGTAAGTAATTTCTTTTATTTATATATTTATTGCTAAGACATTTCAAATGCTGCCACGGCAGCAGCAACAGCAACAGCAGCAGCATCAGGTAGAGCTGCCCGAGGCATAAAAAATGGAGTCTACGAGGTAAATAAATGCGGTTTTTAAGCTGCGAAAATTGTTTTTGATTGCATTCGTGCAGCAAATTGCATAAAATATTGAAGAAATATGGCGTAAAAGTCGAATCTACGTGCTCCATTTCATTTGCAGTCGGCACAGTTCGATGCGGTCTTGGGTTGTGGGTGCAACTCAGAGCAGTCCTTAAAATATGGACGAAGTTTTCAAGGAGCGCATAAAAAGGGGCCACCTGCTGACGCTGTCATTCCATATCTTACCTTTGCCTGCTCTCTGGCTTGCACTTTTAATTAAGCTTGCCTTGACAGGGTTCACGTACTTTATCGATTTGATTTTAATAAGCCAGCATCTAGAACAAATGCAATTAACACTCCAGCACTTGGGTCTAAGGACACAACATCCTTGCTTCTAATTGTTGTAATTTAGTGCAGACAAAAACTAATTAAGACAATTAGCTGCAGTCGTGTGTGAATGACTTTAACATTTCGTTCTGTTTCTTTTTTGTTTCGTTTCTCTCCCGTTGACATACACGGCGTATGCTTAATGCGGATGACCTCGTTTGGTTTGTGTACATCGAGGCCAAACAAATGCAATTCGCCTGGCAATTGCCAGTATTATTTTGCAGATGATAGCCACAGCGGTAAACCTGTTTTGCCCAGTTTATTAGCGGGGTCAACTGCGGTGAATCCTAGCCGTACAATACCAATTGGTTTCTGCTGAGTGACTTGATGTCTATAATTGGCTTCAAATACAAATACAGAGTCCTGCACCAAGAGTTTATTTTTGGCGTACACAAATTGTGTGTGTTATTTTAGAAACTGCACAGAGAAAATAGAGAGAGTTCTGGATGATTTTGGTATCCTTTTGGAGTGGATATTATTTTATATATTTATTTGGATACTTAAATAAACATTTAATGTTAAATCGATCTTGATTTACCATTCTGCGGTGCTGATAATCGTAGAATATGAAAAAAGATTCTAATAATGTCCAGTTCTAAATAATTCGTCTGTTGCATTTTAAATAACAAACTATTTCAGGAGAAATTGCTTGATTGAAGTCTTATGAATGTATTCATCACAAAAAAACTACACAGCACATTTATGCATTTAAGCATTTCAACAATTTAACACTTCTGTTTTGGTCTAAAACTAGGATTGAGTGGTCCGAATTATGGCCATCAATGGGTTGAGTGGCAGGATACCGCCAATTGGGCCTCCTGAGCAGCTGAATAGGGCTACTTACTTAATTCTCGACGGATTCCTGAAATGAGGCAGGCTTTTGATAGCATGCTGTGTAAGGTAAAAGACATCTTTCCGCCTCAGCTCTTCTCTCTTGTGAGCAGCTTCCACAACACAGAGAAAAAAGGATATACAAAAATATTCATTAAAAGTCATTCAAAGGATATGACATATATTAATCGAGAAAGAAAAACTAACAGTGTCTGTGTCAAGGTTTTAATAAGTAGACTTGAAACATATAATTCCAATGGCAGCTACAAGAACCGCGCGGTTCCAATTTATTTGCAGTGTGCAACTTAAAAAAAATGATAGTTTCAAAACTGAAGCAATTGTTAGCATAGAAATAGAAAGACACACTGACAAAGCTTAATTGACTCAGCTTGTTTCATACTCAGTTTTTTCATCTGTACCCTAGGTTCGCGATCTATGGGTATGGATGGACAAATCGCGATACACTAAGATGCAGTGTTAGGAACATACCTAGATACAAATTTAGTGTAACTTTTACGCAACCTAGGTATTTTACATTGTGGGTACCTTTTTCCTTACCTTGGTCCAAATTTTTATTTACCTTGTCAATAGGTAAGATATTAGGTACTTTTTCGTAAGAGTTTTTTTTGCGCCCACGGATCGATTTCAATTCCTGCTTTGCGTCATCTCTGCGCTTTTGGTATTTTGAGCACTTTCGGTCACACTTAATTTGGCTCGTTCAATAGAGGAAAAAAGGGAGTTCTAAAGGGATATTCTTTTATTGAAAAATTGACTTCAAGCGAGGCAAAGACTTTTGTTTTGTCCACTATGACACTTCCAAAATTTAAATTGAAGTGGACTTAAAAAAAAACCAAGAAAATAGTAAAAAATTTTAAAGATTGGCTTGTAGTTGAAATAACGGACAATGTGGAAACTGTTGTCAAAGAGAGTTCAAATTCAAAGGATTCTGAAGACTTTCTCGATTCCAATAATGAAACATTCGACGAAACTGAGAATTGTTATGAAAATTGTAATATTGAAATAGAAGTCTTAACTTATCTTGCCGATAAGAGCAAATCTTAAGAATCTCTAATTAAGTATACAAATATTTGTGATGTTTTTCATAAGTATTATACCGATTTGCCTAGCTCTGCCCCAGTTGAAAGAATTTTTAGCTGTGGAGGCCAAATACTAACTCCAAAAAGAAACCGACTAGGTGAAGAAACTCTTGTAATGTTAAAAAAGCATGAATGTATAGTATATAAGCAACAATGTAGTAATGCTTTTTAGCCTAGTTAATGACCTATATGGTTTGGTTCGTAGGTGAATCTTTGAATGGTACTCCATCTCGCGATTTTTTGGCTGACGAATTCCATTTCTTAGGGACATGCAATAGCCCACTATGCCATCATAAATTTAGTTCTTAACAAAAATCTACGGTGCGTTTTAAATGATATTCAGGAATTTAGGTTTGAAACCACAATTAAAGCGAATTTTTGAAATCTCACTGAGCATGTCCGTGTTTTCTGAATATTATAGATTTGTATCTTGAACCATTAACGATTAAGTTGAGATTGTTTTCATAGAATGTGAACTTAGTGTACAGTTGGAAAACTGGGCTTGAGTTGATGTCTATAAAAGTCCTCTTTATCGGAATTTGAGGGTCTCATCCCGGATTTTTTCAAAAAGTTTGATTTTGTCGAAAAGTGTAGTAATTGGGGTCGGCAAGGATTTCTTCCATGTGTTCCAATCTTCAGGGACAAATTATAATACACTTTCCAAGTTCATAACAGTATCTATTCCAAATGAATCTTTCTGGTTGCAGGTTTTAAACTTCTCAGTAGTCTTGAAAGGAACTGTTTCCAGAAAGTGTTCTTGGACCAACCCTCTACTCTCTCTTCACTTGTAATAGACCCACGAGAGGAACAATATACTGCTACAAATTGTGGAGCAACTTTATCGAAATAGAAGAAGGGATAATAAAAATGCATTCAACAATTACAAGATGCAAGGTGCAGTGATTTTAGATGATTTTCGTACCCTGAATATGAATCGGTTTTCGGAAATGGTCTATTACGACTAGATTTGTGGTTATTTAAGATTTTATGAGTCTTGGCTCATTTTGATTTAATCGAATAGAACTATTTCTTAGCTCTAAAATTAGTTATTCCAAATATTTCTAGGTTTTATTTTGTACCGCTTCTAGATATGCAATGTTATGGATAACTGAAAAAATATAAAATAACCACTAACCCTTCAATTTACTGGAGCGTCCTATTTTGATCTGATGCCTCCATTTATTATATTGCAGAAATTTTTTTCGGTAGGGGCTCACTTCACAAATCTAACCAGATGGTTGTCCCGCACGTAATTTGCTGAAATTTGCATTTGGTTGTTAGTTTCGAACAATAAGGGGCTTAAGATTTTGGATGATGCTCAGCCAACACTCAGAAGAAATCAGAAAAATCATACTTCGATTAAGAATGTTCGTTGTCAGAAGTTCGATAAGAATGAAAATTGTTGATCCAGGAGTTAAATTCTGGCTCCAAGTATTCATTTTTGATCCCGTTTTTCGTGATTTTATACTTGATACAAGTACGAATCGTTCTCAAATTAAGAAAAATAGTTGTTGAATCAAATGCTAAAAATACTCAAACTTAAGCAGCATCTTTGTCCGTCAAATGTCATTCGAACAGCCGTCTCTCCATACCAGAAATGCCATAACTGTTTGGGAATTCCAAAGCAACATGAGTGCAAAAATCGTCGATCCCCACACACCTCTCTCATTTAAAAAAAAACCAAACTGAGACAGCGAATTCAACGCTGTGCTCTCTCAAATGTGCTTGCTCTCCTCTCTGTTTCTTCACCTCATTCCCCTTGCCGGAAAACACTATACTGAGAACGAATGTTGTTCGATTTCAAGAGCGAAATTCGTTTAAGAGCGTTCATTCTTAAGTTATTCGTTCTGTTTTTTTCTGGCTGTACTATATACACTTGTGAATGCTCGTTTTAACTGACAATTCAGATTGGATATTGGTTTTCTTAGACGGACTAGTTTAATAGGCTTAATCCGATAATAATACGATTTTGATTGACTTTTATTGACTGTCAACTTTCTGATGACAGTCAGCCAGATCCTGACATATTCACTTTTTTCAATGCTTAGCCTCAAACAACATCATCGTTTCTTCCCTATATTTAATTTAAATTTTTTCGCTGGGTTCCCTACAACTTTTATCAACTACTTTTATAATTGTTGCTCATTTTGCAGTTTCTTTTTTGGAATAATTGAATCTCACCCTTATTTTAGGCCGCCCTCAATCTCCACCTCTGCACTCTCCTCCATAACACACACAAATCTGACACAAAAGACAGCCAAACATTTCTATAGAGTTGGTCACGCCGCCTTTTGATGTCACAAAATTTCTCGGACACTGAGCGCCTAATTACTTTATTGGTGACCTTTTTGTGCGTTGTGCTTGGGCCTTTCGACCCTTTTGTTGGCTCAGGAGAGCTCAACTCTTGTGTACTATTAACAAAGTTAATTAAATTATCAACATGGGCGTCAACTTTGAAAATCTAAAGCAACCAACTTCAACAAAAAAAAAAGTAATTTGGCTTCTAATTTGCAGCGGGCTTAACAAACATGATGTGGCACCTAATAAACATATCGCATTAATCTGTATGAATGATTTCTGTTTTTACTTAACTCCCACGCACATGGGGCAGGAAAAATAATATTTGCACGCACACACACTCACACATAAATCCATATTAAGTTTGAGTTGCACACGTGTGTCCAGGCTTTATCAATTTTCATTTATGGATCACTTGGAGTTGGTTGCTGCTGCTGTTGTTGTTTTGAGAAAATTGTTTTTATTTATGCTTTGAACTTGTGCCTGTCATTCTGCTTGATTGGCTACTAAATACATTTTGAGTTATGAGCTGAAGTCCCGATTCCGTGTGGAAGGGGGATGAGCCAGTGAAGTAAGCGCATGAAATGTGAAACGTGCGTGAGATTTTTAGTAACGATAAATGTTGAATTTATTTTGTAGACTCCAACGAATTGTGTTTTAATAAGAGAAGGACAAGTAAAGACAAGTAAAGCAAGTTGTGTTGCACGAACTTATGGATTAAACCAACAGAACCTGCCGATCAGAAGAGAGACGTTGCGGAAGAGTTTATTAGAACAGGTTCAAAAGTGATTCTGAGGTGCGTTTTTGAGAATATTTGAGCACTCCCATAGAGCCTAGAGGAAGTTTCTGTCGGGAGTGACATGTCGTCTGAATTTCGGACTTAATTTTACAGTCTCTTTAGAATTGTACGTATTTATCCATCGTTGAATTATACGTTTCAAGACGCAACCCTTGCATTATTGGAATGAACACAATGCAAATTAGGTACTTGCACCAGCAAACAACCAGGCTGCCATTCAAGAAAGGCACTTCGGAACTTACTTTATTTTCTAACACGAATTTTAGAGTAACAAGTAATAGAACTTTGCACCAAAAACTAGCCGTTGATTCTTCTAAAGATTAGTGCTGAGCTTTAAGACACTTGGGAAGAAGTCTACACTCAAAAACAAATTAGGCGAGATCGATATTTAAGAAAAACATTTTCTAATATAAAAAAAAATAGAAGAAAGTTAACTTCGGCTTGGCCGAAGTTTGTATACCCTTGTGCAGCACGTTTTTTAACTAATTTGAAGGACATATCCATTGAAAACAAACAAGTTTTTTTCAATAAGACTACTTTTCTGACTCTACTTTTGTATGACAGCAGTACTATATAGATATCCGATTTCTACCAAACTTAGAGGAATCATGGGAAAGCATAGAAAACTTAGAAATACAAATAATGGAGGCGTTTTCTTTAAACACAAAAAAGTTTTTCTCACCAAAACTAGTTTTTCGACCGATCATTCATATTGCAGCTATAAACTATAGTCACCCGATTTTGACAAAACTTTGAAGAATTGTGTGAAAGCTTATACAATAAATATATGCCAGTTTTAAAGAGGTTTACATTGAAAACAAAAAAGTTTTTCTTACCAAGACTATTTTTCTAACCTTACTTTTCTATGGCAGCCGTGCTATATAGATATCCGATTTCGACCAAATTTGGCAGAATTATGGAAAAGCATTAAAAACTAGTAAATACAGAGTTTGGCGACGTTTGCTTCAAAAACAAAAAAGTTTTTTTCACTAGAACTCGTTTTTCGACCTATCCTTCCTATGGCAGCTATATGTTATAGTCATCTGATCCGGCCGGTTTCGATAAATGTGCAGCGCATGTGTACCAGAAGACTTCGTGCAAAGTTTGGTGGCGATAGCTTTAAAACTGATGGAGGAGATAGCATAGAAACAGACGGACGGACGGACAAGGTTTAATTAACTCAGTTCGTGATGCTGATCAAGAATATTTATACTTTATGTGGTCGGAAATGCTTCCTTCTATGCGTTACAAACATCCGAACAATTTTATAAAGAATATAAAAAGATACATTTTCGGGTTGACTTTTCTAAGTTCTATGTTTTGGATTTGCAAAGTAAACATTATTTTTATACCCTTGCAAAGGGTATTATAATTTTGCACAGAAGTTTGCAACGCATATTAATATTCAATTTCGACCCCATAAACTATATATATTCTTGATCAGGGTGACAAGCTGAGTCGATTGAGCTTTGTCCGTCCGTCTGTCTGACTGTCTGTTTCTACGCGTTTTAAAGCTTTAAAGCTTTCTCTCAGTTTTAAAGCTATCGAGCTGAAATTTTGCACAGAGTCTTCTTTTTGCTGCACTCTACTAATATGTCGGAACCGACAGGATTGGCTGACTATATCTCATAGCTCCCATAGGAACATTCGGTCGAAAAACTAGTTTTAGTGAAAAAAACTTTTTTCTTTTCAATGGAAACGTCTCCAAACTTTGTAATCGTAGGTAATCGATGTTTTTTTATAATGCCACCAAGATCTATTAAAATCGGACAACTATATGTTACAGCTGCCATACAAAAGATAGGTCTGAAAAACAGTCTTAGTTAGAAAAACTTTTTTGTTTTTAATGGTAGCATCCTGCAATTTTGTATTTGTTTGTTTCACATGATTTTACAAATTTTTGGCCAAATCGGATGACTATATCATATATCTCCCATACGAACGATCGCTCGGAAAATGGGAAAACAAGTATTTTTTAAAAATATTTAAGCGAGCACTTGCAAGGGTATAAAAACTTCGGCACAGACGAAGTTAGCTTAGCTTTCTCGTTTTACTGGAAATGCTACATTAAATAAATCATTTGTCGCAAAACCAACCAAACTGCCTCAGATGGCATTACTAGCTTAGCTTAGCTTAGCTTCATGACGCAGAAATATTGGAAAAATTTGCAAGTTAATTTTGGGTAACAAGACTTTAATTTGAACTATCGTTTTATCATAAAACATATACGAATTCAATTCAATTCAACATCAAATTAATTAAAAACTCAAATTTGAGAATTTTTTTGGCGGAAGATGCACACCTTTTTGATAGGATGTGCAGTTATTGTTGACCTAATTGTTCTGAGACACCGACTGAGCGAAATACCTATGACGAAATCTCTAGCGATATTCAGGACAACCCCAATATAATTTCGTTGTTACTATTTAAGATAATGCCAATTTCAAGAAAGGGTAATTTCAAGCTGTTTAATTGGGGCCTTTTGCTTAAAAAAATGTAATCAAAGCATTGCCCAAGAGGACGCTGAAACTGCGATCCATCGAAGTCGAACATCAAATATTCCCAAGAATTTCTCAAAGTTGACAAAATGCGCTACTTTTCTCTCTCTCCCCTCATGTTCTGTTCCTTTCCCTGCGCCTTATCCAAGTTTTGCTTTTGCCAAACTCTTGTTATCGACTGTCGCAGCCAGTCAGAGTCAGAGGGAACAAAATAAAAAGTAAATTATAAAGTAAAACATTATGTTAATACAACACTTTGTTTTCTGGTATTTCATATCTCGCGCTGCAAAGGGGCACCGTTTCTTTTTTCCTCCCTTTTTCCTCCCTTTTGGCCGCGCACTGCGTCGCTTGGCGACTGGCCGGCGTCAGGGCGACAATAAATCAAAGTTTATAATATTAATTTTAAATTCAGATTCGCGAAACTTTAAAGCTTTGCCTCGCCGTCCTCAACCCCAGCAACTGTTTCATTATTAACTTCATTTGTGGCCAAACTTAAGCTGAACTAACCCAAAAAAAAAGTAAAGAAGAAAAAATTAAATAAAATAGCAGTTATCAAAAAAAGAGCAAGCGAAACTTGTTAAAGAAATTTTTATTAGCCGCCCCAAAGTTTTGCAGGAGCCACAAAAAAAAATACGAGACCCCGGAATCAATCCCTACGGCCAAGTCAGGAATTCTGAGTATTTTATTTATCAACTCACGCAGTCCACACACAAAAAATAAAAGGGAGAAAACTGCAACCTGAACAATTTCCAGAGTTTCAATTCAACTTATGAAACAGCTCGCGGCCATATCGATTTCACGCTTGACGCTAAGAAAATTAACTTTTCCCCAAGTACTGAAAAACCAGCAGCCGGGCAGGGCAGGGCAGGGTGCGGGGGCCGAGCTGTAGCTGCAAAGATACTTCGATGCGTATGACAGAGGCAGAGGCAGGGGCGAAGGGAGAGCAATTCCTAAGCCCTGCACGTACTGTGGGTTCCAAATATTGTAAGTGATTTGGTGAAGTTTCTTTGCTGGCGCTCAGAAAAAAAGAACCAAGTTGCCCGTATGTGCGTGTGTGTGTGTGTCCTGGCCAAAAGGTGTACACCAAAGCAACGTGCTTGTAATGTCGATTCAGTGCGCCTAATTTGCTACACTCAAGACTGAGAGGGGTCTGAGGGCAATTTTCATAATTCACTTGCGCCCTGCCCTGCAGTCAGACTTTGAACTTCACTTCAAAACTGGTCATTAGCCATACGCATGGCAAGCACTTTTCAAATGTCATTTGCCATTTGCCATTTTTGTGGACCCAACTTCATTAGGCTCGAATGGGTGAGGCCATGCGGTGGCAATGCAATTACTGCCAAAGTTCGCGCAAACAACTTTTTGACTTTGCTGCGCGTAAAATTCAATGAAAATGCCATTATTTGAACCAAGAGACAGAGCCAACAGGAACAGGAAAGAAAGAGAGAGTGGGCGAGCGAGACAGAGAGAGAGAGAGGGAGCGGGCAACAATGAGCTATTGGATCGACGCTGGTGAGGTGAGGGCGCATGTTTAGGGACCCAAAAAACCGCATCCAAATGCAGCTGGACAACATTATCAGCGAGCGTCCGATTCTGCATTCGGTTGTAATGTGACCCCTGAAAGTGGCCAGAAATGGACTGAGAAGCACTGCGCACGAAATGAATGTTGATTTATGGTAAATGATGGGCATAAGAGGGCGAAAAAAGTAAACGAAATGTTAAATGAACATTTATGGCACATAAAAGCAACTAAACTCAATAGGTAGGTATTACAACGACCAGATTATCAACTAAATAAAATACATCTTTACACAGCCCAAAGCAAAAAACAATGCTTCCCGCTTAGAAATACTTCAGTCACCGTTATGTACTGTATACAAATGTGCAGTTTCTTATAAATTTTTTCAAGAAATTTGTAATCTAATGGCCTGACGTAATCGATTTCTAAACGAAGTCCGAAGTCGTTTGATCCCGCACTTTCTCAAACCTAGTAGGTTAGGATTGCCTTGGGTGAGGATTTTTGGCAGAATATTTGTCTTTAGCTCTGCTGAGCCTGATGTAAGCTGGGAATTGGCTTGTTCCACAAACATTCTAAACTGATTTAAGCTTGTTCTTCGAGCTTCCTACAATCTGAGAGGTCCATTATTTATTTAAGCTAGAAATTCATACTTGATTTGGTTTGAAATCGGCTTTGTTGTAGCTTAAAAGAGATAGAACCCTGCTCGACACTCCAAATATATTGAATCAGAGAAAAGGGAAAAAAGATACTTCAAAAATTTCAAGAGCACGATGATAGAGAATTCCTGTAGCCTGTCATCTGTGTAGGTTAATTTTCTCCTAAAAGATTGTGTGCATATCATTTGTGCTTAAAAGACTTCATATTTATGGTGAATATTCGTTGGTTAATTCCTTGAGTGTCTGAGAGAGATGAGATACGAGGAACAGAGAAGGCACACAACATGTTGGAAAGGTCAACATTTTCTTGATATCGATATATTTTGCACATGTTTGCATATCTATACTGTTTGTAGCTCTTGTTTTTAGATTCCTGGGCTTCCTCTGCGACTCTCCCATCGATAATAGTTATTGTTTTATAAGTTGCTCACCATGAACCAATATTTTATGGACAGTAGGAGGAAGATCATCAAAGATCTTTTGTCTCCTTGGCATATTATCCATATCGGCTAGCAACAATATATTCTCCGCGGCTTAAGACATTGAATCCATCTTGCCATGTCCAGTTTTGAAGTATAAATCTATTCTCAGTCCGACATGCTGATTTCCATTAAGATTGTAGTCTGTAGAATATGTTTTGTACTTTCCTGGTAATGAACAGCCCATCCTTCAAATCATCATTTGTAAAATTAAGTTCCGTTTTTACTAACGACTGTTTTTTTTTGTAACAGCTATTAAAGAATCATCCTGAAAGTAGGCAACATTATTGTGTCCTTTTAGCGACTTAAGCTCTAACTGACGATGCGGTACCCCCCGCTTGTACAATTGTTCAATTGTTCCACTTATAGCTACGGTGTTTATTGTCCGATCTGATTGATTCAGACTGATTCAGACCTCAACAGTAGGAATAGCTGAATTTCATGACTAAATTCAGGCATGCTATGATTCAGGTCTGAGCCGAACTGAATGGAGATGGACATTGGGCCTAGCTTGATGTATATTAAACCACGTGGCTCTATCTTAAAAATAGTGGATCTGAAACAAACTTGATCTGCGAACGGTAAACACCTACCTTCATGCAAAATTTGTGACTCTAACTATTCATACAGACATACGGACGGACGGACATGGCTCTATCGACTTCATGATCCCCATTTTCCCGTTTTGAATGGGAACAGGGTATAAAAATGCTGAATTTTAGAATTAAATACATCTTTAGGTTCATAAAATTGGGCTATAATTGATGATATGATGATTTCCTGAGCTAATTCTAAGTATGACAACTATTAAAGTGCTTCAAATCATAAAGACTTCAACAGCTTACAATTGGAAAAGGTTTGGTTCAAAAATTCACTTAAGTCAGTTTTTCCTAACTTATAAGACTATCACAATTTATTGACAGGAAAAAAAATAGATTCTTAGTGCTGCATCGGAGCATTTATCAATTTCAAACCATATCCCAGCTCGTCATTTTACGAGTTTGAAAGGACTTAAAGCGAAAGTCAAGTTGTGGCAACACAAATCCATGTATTTAAGGTAAGGCTAGCTTCTATTTAAAAGTCTAGTCACTGGTTGTGATAAGTTTTTTAATAATATCTGTAAGGAATAAGGTCCATATGGGTATTGGTTATTGTTTTCATCAAATATAAGTCTTATATTTTTTAACTAAAAAATTTCAGATTCCGTGAACCAAGCTTCAAAACAAAGCTTATGGTTTGATAATTAACTTAACTGATCCTAGAACTGAACCTTTGACTTTAGCAATTACTATGTTTATCTTCGAAATATCACGTTAAAACTTTCGATAATATCAATACTTGATACTTGGAGTGTTAAAGAGAATTTGATTGTTAACAAAATAGTAGCATTTTGTTGACTACTATCCTTGAGTGTACGTATTTATTTTAGCTGGCGGTCATAAAAAACAGCACCACAAGGAGGACTGTTAATTTTAACAGCTGTTTATGGATTTTTCCCGGATTTATATTCTGTAGAATCATTAGCCATTGAAAAAGCTGATACCTTCTTCGCGAAGAGTTTCGTAAAGATAGCTTTCAAACTGAGAATAACATGTCATAGGAACAGACCGACGGATAGACCATGGCTTTATCAAATTAGTTTAAAAAGAGTCGCTTCCTTCTGTTCGTAAAAAACAGCTGGTTAACTTTAATATAATGTCTTCAAGTGTATAATAAAAAGTGGAATTTCTGAAAGGTGTAAAACTTAATAATTTAAAATGCAACAAAATGGAATTTTCAAAGTCCTGAAAGCCCAACTGCTCATGGACTTAAGAGACTTCCTTGGGTACTTTTTCCATTAGAGCTTTGTGACCTCAAAATCGTTTCTGTGCCTCACATGCCTGCTTTGCATTTGTAGCAATTAGTGCAAAAAGTTTGAAAACGTACAACTACTGATGATTTGGCAGGCCGAAGAAATTTCATCAGCTTCGCTGCAAAAATTCTCCTCCTCGTCTGCCATCGTTTTTCGCCTCAATCATTTCATCCTGTAATTGCCATCTTAAATTGCATTCATTTACCCAAATGAACCCATTTTCACTTGCAATTTCTCTCTCTTTGCCTTTCACCACAATCGAGTTTCGTTCACGTTTAAAGCCCACATCTTGTGCACAGACAGAGAAATGTCTGGGCTCTGTTCAAATTACTCGCATTATCTACGCACTTCAGCAACAAAAATCTTTGTACATAAATATACCCCGTAAAGAAGTTGCCGCAAAGCTGTCAACTCAACTCGGTTCTCCTCCCCGCAGGCTGAAAAAATTGCTTGGTTTATTGAACCAAAGGACAAATTGCATGAAATGCGTAAAATCAGTTGGGTGGCATATGGAACAGTATGCCAAAAGTTTTGTGTCTTATTAATATATGTATAAATGCCTACAGTGGACACACAGACCTAACGCACTCGTCCTTAGACGAACCACTGGGGGCTTACTCGAGCAGGCCTCCAGTTTATTCACTGTCTGTTGGCGACCACCCCATTGGAGTCTTCCCTGACCCAGAGAGATTTATTAGTTGGGCGTTAATCCCCGGCGGCCTAATACATCATTTCAATTTGTTGCAAGTCGTGTTTATTTGTGTGGTGGCACTGAGTTTCGGGGTGGGGGGGTTGGAAATAGGATGGAGACTTTTGGATACAACTATTTCACTTATTTACTTTCATAACTTGCAAATTGTCAACTTATTGTTGACTGCAGGGCCCAAATGAAGACAGCAACATTGAAAGAACAGATGAAAGTTCGGGTGAAGTAGTGAAAAAGTTTTCCTTTGCTGCTGCGGGAAAGTGGCTTATTAGGGGCGTGGTTTTGGAGAACGGTTTGTGTATGTATAATTTAATTACCTTAAAAGTTTCACAATTCGAGGAAGTAAACAGAAAGTGATTTATATAGACAGCTGGAATGGGCAAACATGGAGAGAAAGTAAATTATAAATCAAAATCTTTTTTTTTTGTACTTTTTTATGGCCACTTGATTAGCTGAGTTATCAACATATAAACATTGGGGTCTATAACCTAATTGGCTGATGGCATTTGTTTATTCAATGTATATACTCTTCTTCTAGAATGGTATGGTAGTTATATTTTGTTAAGTTTGTACATTAAAAGTCGGCTGATATTGATATAATATGATCTAAATCTGAAAGTCAGTTTTTCAAAACATCATCAGCTTGATGCTATTGAAATCAAAAGGTAAGTTGCGATTGCGATATCCAACTTATATAAATCTTCTTGAATTAAGTTATGGTGGTGCTTAGCTTCATGTTGTCAAGGAGCTCATCCTTCAAATCATCATTTCAAAAATAAAGTTCGAGTCATACTACCGTTTCGAAAGCATTTTGTGACTTTGCTGTTGCGAGTTACTCAAATAATTGACGGTTATCCCTTTTCGATGATGTAAATTTCACTGTGTGTGTGCACTTGTTCGCTTTACTGCTCCAATCCGAATGAAATCTAATGAACATTCGACACGACTTGTTTGCTTCGAAAACTGATGGAAATTGCAGAAAATCCTCCACATTACGCCATTCGCATTTGCACAACTAACAATTAAACTGCACAACTAACAATTAAAGCAACTCAAAACGAGAGTGTAAGTTTAAGTCGGCCCTGCCCGACTTCGATATACCTGTTACCCAAGGAAAACAGTGTTCAATAGGCGTCCCTTTTAATAGGCTGTTTGCAATTCAAAAAGTTTTATTGTACAGCTGTATCTTAAACCAATTCACTCGATATAAATACAAACAACAAGTGAACATGACGAAAAATTAAGTCAGTTCCATTAATTCCAAATTCCAAAATGAAACGAACACTTATAACAGCTTCAATGGGACAAAACGAGCCGAGTGTCAGCTCTGTCAGTGCAAGAGGCATACTAAACTTGTCCAGGTCCAGGCAGGATCTCCGACCACCTAAATACATACATTCTTGATCAGTAGAGTTGCATAACTATCGATAGCCTATTCGAGGCTTTCGGTAGTTTTAAGCAAAAAGCCGCTACTATGGATCAAATATTCTTGGTAGTTTATAAGTTACGATTCCTTTTCATAAATACATGAAATTTTTATACTCTGTACCGTAGTTACATAGGGTATTATAAGTGTGTGCCAAAGTATGTAAAAGCCAGAAGGAAGCATATCAGACGCCATAAAGTATATATATTCTTGATCAGCATCAACAGCCGAATCGATATAGCCACAGATCTCAGAGATGGTAAGAGGTTTGACACGTATGGGACATATGCTTCTTATGTCTGCAGGCAGATCAATTTATATTCGATTTTTGGCCACGCCCCCTCCGGCCCCCGCAATTAGAAAAAACGTCATATCTCCACAGTTTTAAATTTACCTTCCATAAATATTTAGTAGTCAGGATTTCTAATCTATCCGCCAAAGGAATGGTGAATATCGGATGAACCTTTGTCGAATTATGATCAAAAGACTGTTCGCTGCTGCAGCGCAGTCTTTCTTGTTAATTATGTATAATTTAATGATAGAGATCTTTATACCCTTGCAAAAGGTATTATAATTTTGCCCAGAAGTTTGCAACGCATAGAAATATTCATTTCCGACCCCATAAACTATAATCTTGATCAGGTGACGAGCTTAGTCAATTAAGCTTTGTCTGTCCGTCTGTCTGTCTGTTTCTACGCGAACTATTCTCTCAGTTTTAAAGCTATCGAAATAGGAATATCTGATCTAATATCACGATTTACCATGAATGTAAATCTAATTACAAATTAGATTTAACGTACGCATCAGTTACAAAAGTTCATGAATTTGTACTCCCATTTCCTTGGTCAGCATCTCGGCAGGCTTTGAAATAGTTGACTTAAGCCTTGCATTACT
>JAWNNO010004005.1:0-30486 GCA_035044985.1 Lordiphosa fenestrarum
CTGCCTGTTACATACATTTGCACGACTTTAGTATACCCTTTATACTCTACGATTAACGGGTATATAAAATAAATCTAAAAACTGTCTTTTCCAGACTAGAATACGCCTTTAACTGACTCTACAAAACTTCTCTGCGGGATGTATATGAGCTTTCTAATAGTACAATAAATAGAACTTCCATTCTCATATAATTATATTCGCATCATTCTGTCATATCCCAGTTTCTAATTTCAACCTTCTATTTTCGTTATCTTGCAGAGAATCTACTACAGCATACCTACTACAATGGCGAAGCAGGTGGTGGTGGTGGTGGTGGTGGTGACAGTAGCCTAGGCAGTGATTGTGGTGCGGGTGGTACCGGCCAGGATGATCCTGGTGATGGCCTGGGGCCACTGCCACCGAAATGGGAGACTGCATACACCGAGCGCGGTGAGCTGTATTTCATTGAGTAAGTCCAAATCAATTGAAATTTCCATTACATTCACATTCTTCCCTTCATTTGCAGTCACAATACCGGCACCTCTCACTGGCTGGATCCGCGGCTGTCCAAATATCAAAAGAAATCTTTAGAGGATTGCTGCGAAGATGAGCTGCCCTATGGTTGGGAGAAGATTGAGGACTCCATGTATGGCATGTACTTCATAGATCATGTGAATCGTAGAACCCAATATGAGAATCCTGTGCTGGAGGCCAAACGTAGAGCAGCCGAACAGAGGCAACAGATGATGCAGCAACAGCAGCTACAGTTGGAGCAACGCTCAAAGACGCCCACGGTGATGCCAGAAGCCTTGCCTTCAGCCGTGGATTTGGTTGCTCCCTTGGGCAAGTTGCCGTACAAGTTTACACGTAATCCGGCCGAGCTTCAGGGTCAACGCATTAATACCACTTTGCTGAAGTCCTCCCGAGGCTTAGGCTTCACCATAGTGGGTAGCGATGGCAGTGCTGGCGGCGATGTGGAAGAGTTTCTGCAAATCAAAACGGTGGTACCGAACGGTCCGGCCTGGCTGGACGGGCAGTTGCAAACGGGCGATGTGCTGGTCTATGTAAATGATACCTGTGTGCTGGGCTATACCCATCATGACATGGTCAACATATTTCAATCCATACTGCCGGGTGAGCGTGCTAGCTTGGAAGTATGTCGTGGCTATCCCCTACCCTTCGATCCAAATGATCCGAACACCGAAGTGGTGACTACCATGGCAGTGGATGGTCGAGAGACGGAGAAGCAGCGGCACTTGAATTTGGATGGAAATTACAATTTCTTGGATCTCTCTGGAGGAGGTGGAGGTGGAGGCGAGGGAGCCAAAGCCAGCTCTGGCAGCGGTTTTATTTTAATGAAGAAGCCCGAAATTTATACTTTCTCCATAATGAAGGGAGCCATGGGCTTTGGTTTCACCATAGCCGACTCGGCCTGTGGACAGATAGTCAAGAAGATTCTGGATCGCAATTGTTGTACTCAGCTCATGGAGGGCGATGTGTTGCTGGAAATTAATGGCTTGAACGTCAGGAATAAGCCACATTTCTATGTGGTGGAGCTGCTCAAGGAGTGTAGTCATAGTTCACCCACTGCCCTGAAGATTCAACGAACTCCCCTACCAGAACAGACGCAAACCAATTCTTTGGGCTTGGGAAATGTGTCCAAATTGCGTAAGAATTTTGTGGGCAGTGGTCTGTTCCGTAGCAAGACACCGACGGCAGATTTGTATAGCACTCAGGTGAAAGAAGTGCTACCCATGCGACCCAAAACGCCCCTGGTGGATACTCGACGTGCCCGTGTGCAAACGCCCAGTAACGAGATGGACCCACCGCAACAACACGAAGAGAAACCGCTGCAGCTTCTTCAGGGGGATCAGGGTAAATCACAGAATAGTTTACAAGAACTAGACGACATACCCTTCATGGATCCCTATCCCAAGATGGTCAGTCGTTTGAGTGAACGCCTGGCGGAGGCTACGCTGCAGGGTGAGAATGGAGCAGCCATATATGGCTTACCGCCCAGCATGCAACCCTTGCCACTGCCCCTCAGTCATCATCATGAATCCTGCTTTTGTTACGACTGTCAGGCTCAACGCTATCGTCCGGGAGGTTATTATCAGGCTTGCTCCATCTCGGCCGGCGGCGGCAGTACGGTTGGTCAGTACTCACCCCTGCAGGCGGCCCACATGCAGCGTCGCGTTAATGAACTGCTAAGCGATCGTCGTCGTGTGGGTTTTGCCAATCTGGATCCTCCCCAGCAGCAGCAGCATCAGCAGACGTTGCAGCTGCAGCAGCAGTCCATGCAGCATTCACCCAGTTGGCGGAATGCCGCTTTGTTAGACGCCTCTGAAGATGCAGATCAATGCGAGTTAACGGAAGTCACTCTGGAACGACAGTCTTTGGGATTTGGCTTTCGTATAGTGGGCGGCACAGAAGAGGGCTCTCAGGTGACTGTGGGCCATATAGTGCCTGGCGGAGCAGCCGATCAGGATCAACGAATAGCCACCGGCGACGAAATACTTAGCATAGATGGCATCAATGTGGTAAGTAAAATGAAATCTACTTTCGATTAGATCTTTGCTTGTAAGCACAGTAGTCAAGGCTCTCGTTATATCGGTTGGCTTTATCTTTTAATTTTAGGCAAATCTTTTACCAATTTACTATTTTTTTTAGGTTTGGAAACAGAATTTAGCCTAAGGGCTGGTGAACAGCTTGAATGAGAGACCAATTCAAGCTTGAGTTTATTCATTTTCAGAACCTTATTAAATGGGAAGTGGTTTGCAGTTGAGTTTAAGTCCGAAAGCTTTAACTGGTTCAGGTTTGCGGAGCGGGTCTAGAAGCTCAGTAAACCAAGAATCAGGTGCGATGCAGGTTCACACACTTTGAAAAAATAGTCAAAATAAACTCTGAAAAATTGAAAATCAAATCAAACACAATTCTCAAAGCAGCACATGGTTTTAACACTTTAGCCATGGCTGATTGTTTTAAAATGTTTCAATACGGTAATTTGCAGGTTTAATGCAAAGCTAACGGTTCAAACTGTGGCGCAGTAGGCGGTTATTCCATTAGCAGCTTAGCAAATATTAAACTGATTTTTTATACCCTTGCAAAGGCTATTATAATTTGGCCCAGAAGTATGCAACGCATAGAAATATTCATTTCCGACCCCATAAACTATATGTATTCTTATTCAGGGTGTCGATCTGAGACGATTGAGCTTTGTCCGTTCGTCTATCCTTCTGTTTGTCTGTTTCTACGCGAACTAGTCCCTCAGTTTTGAAGCTATCGGGCTGAAATTTTGCACAGAGTCTTCACGCACGCTACTTATATGTCGGAACCGACCGGATCGGAAGACTTTATCTCATTGCTCCCATAGGAACAATCGGTCGGAAAACGAAAAACTTTTTTCTTTTCAATGGAACCGTCTCCAAACTTTGTATTCATAGGTTTTCTATGCATTTTTATTGAAAATATTTAAGCGAGCACTTGCAAGGATATAAAGACTTCGGCACAGACGTAGTTAGCTTAGCTTTCTCGTTTTTAATTTCCTATTTACAACTTTCAAACTCATCATTCAGTTGCTTTCATTGTTTTGGCTATTTAAAGGAAAGGAAAAGGAAAATCAAAAGTAGAGAAGTTTTATTATAGTTATAAAAAGTGTTAGTCATTTACTGTTTGGTATTTGTTACGATGCCAAGAAGAGGTAGCGCCTACTTCGGTCGGTGCTCTCAGCACGTCTAGCGGAAGAGTTACGAACCATTGAAAGGGTATCAACTCGAATAGGAATGATTGAAAGTCGAACCGCCACCTGTTGAGTATTTTTTTCCCAAACCTTTGGTGAGCAACTACAAACAAGTCCGCAGAAGGAAGTATCCTATTTGGTCCAACCGTTTTCAAGTTTAAAGCACTCTAACAAACCACAATCCATTCCCACATATCCCACAACTATATACTTCTTATTGGTAAGATAAGAATGAAACGAACACTTGCCACTTTGTATTAACACTTTGGAACAGAATCTTTGTCTTCCCATTTAGTATTTTTATTTACTCCAATCCAGATCCAGGCCTTGACATTAAAAATATATCTTTCGAAATACTTTTATATTCCGATTTAACAGCGGTACGACTTCTGCTATGGAATGTGAGCAATGTCTTATTGAATCACTGATTTCTTTTTTGTTATAAAGGTCACTTATGTTTTAATACTGCGCTTGAAAGCTGAAGCTAGGCTCAGGTGTAAGTGTAATAATTCCGGTTCGAGACCGAGCTTATAATCATAATACTTATGAGTTTTAATAGAAATCTTTATAAATGGCTCCAAAACATTAAGTAATAATAATTTAGATGATTTTGTAAGCCAAAAGTGCTAAGGAACACCTTAAGACCACGCACCAATACAAATACTAAAAAAGCAACAACAACCTCAAGAGAACGCCTTTTACTGTCTGTGTGTGTGTGTGTGTGTGTGAGCTTGTGACTGTATTTTGCAAACGCAATCGTTCGACGCATAACAACAAATGTTACATATTTAAACATATGATAATTTGTATTTAAATTCAAGTCTGCAGGAGGTATGTGAGAGAAAGAAAAGAGAGACACATACGAAGTTGTTCTAGCAATTTCGTTATGCGCAAACCGCTTTACGCGCTAATCAACAACAAATGCGGGCGGTGCGTATAGCTTGCGGGCACCCCTGCATTAAACCATTAAAAGATTTTATTTTCAAATCAATTCTGCTTTTTATAGAGTCCTTCTATTATCGTCTCAGTACTTATTTAATTTCTTTTATTAATTGCAGTTAAACTCTTCGCATCACAAGGTGGTCTCCCTGGTGGGTGAGTCGGCTTTGCGTGGTCAGGTGACCATGATATTACGCCGTCGACGTAATGCTCTGCTGCAGCCTGCAGCTCTTACCCCTCAATTGAGACGCTATCCCTATGACGTGATTGTGAGTCGACATGAGAACGAGGGTTTTGGCTTTGTCATTATCTCATCCTCCAATCATTACTATGGCTCTACCATAGGTAAGTAAAACGAATCTCTGTTTACTTTCATCCTTCTTCAATTTCGATTTTAATTTCTTAGGCAAACTCATACCCTCCAGTCCGGCAGATCGTTGCGGTGAACTAAAAGTGGGTGACCGCATTATAGCCGTTAATCGGATCGACATTGCTGGCATGTCACATGGCGATGTGGTGAATCTTATCAAAGAGTCAGGACTACATGTACGCCTCACCATAGGCTGCCCTCTCAAAGAGGGTGGTCCTAGTCCCAGTCCTGGCGGCAGCAGTGCCCAAGCTTCACCCAGCCTAATGAAGACTCCCTTGGCGCAACAGCATCAGCAACTGGAAATGCCAATGCCTGGTCTGGCTGGCTATTTGGAACGACCTAGCCACAATATTAACGCCACGCTGGCCTTGCATCATCATCATCAGCAGCAGCAGCAGCAACAGCAGCCTCAATTATGACTCTGAGATTTGCGCATCAGGCTCTACAAGAGCTTTCTCTAGGCAACTTAATGGTAGTCGCTTAAGTAAACCCCAAAGACTGAATTTTGTAAGCTTCTCACAAACTAATTCAATTTTCAAATCTCCCGGCACGGAGATTGAGGCCTTGTTCTTAAACCAGTTTATAGACCCCAAATAAGATTAAATTTTTACTATCTATATACAATGCATCCAAGCTAATTGTACAAATGTAAAGGACTTTTAATATTTTAACCCTTAGATTATGGACTTAATTTTAACCTAGACTTAAATGAAGATTGTATTTGAATCATTTATAAACACATACAATAATAAATAGTCATTAAAATCTAAGTAGAAGCATTAAGTTTAAAGATTGATACTGACTACGATATTTGAGCTGAAATCTTGATAGAGAAACGACTGAGCAAGCAGAGCTATCGTTCCATGTTTATGAAAAATCGATCCCGAATCTGCCCTGCCCCTATCCAAGTCCGTCTGCCATTAATTTGATGACTAGGTGTATAGTTAAAGAATCCCAAACGTCCATATTAATGACCATTGTACTTAGAGTTATGGGAGCTAAAACCAAAATAGTGTCCTTAAAAAAGGTCCGTCATTCAAAAGTATCCCACTAGCTTTTATGGAATGAATGTTTTCTACTATATTTAACACTAGGGGACTACAAGGCCCATTGCTTTGGTGTACCATTCAGTTAAGATTTCATTTGAGGTAATTTGTAGACGCAGATCTCAAACGATATTGATCCAAATTAGATTTTGATGGGTGTTTAAAGTTATCTTAGAGGTGTCTCTATGGGCTGATGCATCGAACGCATCGTCTTATTTCCATGTAGTTTGTATCTCAATGGGCGTTGTCTCACTCAAGGCCAACACCTACAGTTTGACCATCAGGGGTGTTAAGGGAACACCACTACGTTCCGTATTAAGCGGCTGAGAAGTTACACATGCATCCTCTCCAGTGGGCTTAAGGTACAGACTCAAGGATCTATTGCCCATAGACGCCTGGGCTGTAGAAATATTTAGATTACGATATGCTTCCGCAGACTGTTGACTCATTTGCTCAGCCAGCTTTGGAATTTCCAAATTCAATTGGGGCCACTTCCCAAAGCTAGCGAGGGTCAAGGGTCAAGGAATTGTCAAAATAAACTGTGGCTGAGGTGGTCCATCAGCTTGGAAAAGGCCCTAGGGAGCGTCCCGCAATTCTGTGAAGGATTTATGTTAAGACAGTTGCTTTTGAGGACCATTATGAAAATTCAGAAAGAGTTTTTTCACTTGCCATTGAAATTGTCTACATCCAGGTGGACGTTTTACTCGGGACATTACACTGGCCACAGGTAACACCTTAATCTTCGTCATGGTCGTATTGCAGACACTAGGGCGTCCTATAATTTCGGTATTTGAGTCGGTTTCCTCGAAGTGAATGCAGGTTATGCTGAAGCCCGCCAGCTCCTTGACTCGCACGCTCGCTTTCAGGTTGAGGGTTGAAGGTTGTTTTCGTTCATGATCTACAGTAAATATATTCAATTTCGTAAGTATAGTGCATACTTTTTTCATATTTGGAGTCTTTTTTTCTTAAACTTGGGTCTATTATCATTTAACAAATTCAAAGGAATCCAAAAGGAAACCTTAAGTTTAAGATAACTTTCTAGATCTTCTGGAGGTGATACAGAAAGCATATTCCATAAATATATTGCCAATGTGTCGCTTAGCTGCTTGGATTTGGCGAGCCATTTCATAAAGTTTGAAACTAGGGTCTAAAATCAAAGCCTTAAGACCGCATTTGTTTAGCCTGTCGGTACGCACCAACTTTCGCAATATCTCGACCTGACAAAGAAACAAGAAATACTAGGCAATTGATCAGCTTTTGTAATGTATCACCGGAACCGGTTCAGATTCAACAATTTTGTTACACTTCGCGGTTACACGGCTCAAAGTGTGCCATAAGTTGAAATTCCGGGCTCGAGCAGCTTCGGTTCCAGTCCAGTTTGCAGCCCTGGTAGATATGCAGAGTCTCGTCGTACTTGGATAAGCCTGTCCAACTTAAAGTTAAGTCGATGACACATTCGCTTCAATTCTTGGTTTGGAGAGTCTTATAAACTGTGGAATCAAAGATCTATAAACATGGGCTATAATGGGTACCTGATTCAGCACTAACTCTTAAGCTTTATCTACAAAGTTTGAGGCTCTTTCGAACCATATAGATCAGAAAATCTTTTTTAATGTATTAAGTTGGTTGAAAATAGGACATGGTACAGAAGGAGATGGAACATTTCAAAAATGCTGAGATCCTGCTCAATCGAGGCAATTGAGAATTACGAGTTGGAGGGGAGACAGAGAGGGCAGAACTTTCATTGACAAGTCATAGCATTTGTTCCATATTAATGACTTCTGACATTATTATCGATGCTCCGTCGTCGAATTTGACTAAAAACGGCATTCAATTTGCTTATAAAATTGTTTACATCTCCGATTTATTCATGTATATATATTCTGTGTAGAGTTTTTTCACTTTTTCAATACCCGGAATCTACCGCTTCTTTAGCGTTTGTTCAAAAATGAAAACTTAAGTTTAAAATACAATTTTGTTTGTAAGCCTGTCTTTTGCATCTTATTATATGGGCTTGATCTTGAAATGCAGACCAATGAGTGAGAAGACCAGACACTTCAAGTCCTGCACCAGATAATAGAAGCATCGCAATCCCTCGGGATCTTTGGAACGATTCACATCCACCAATGAGCCAGTCTTGGAAGTGGTAAACGAGATGTGCTCATCGCCGATGACAATTTCCAGTTCCTGCAAAACAACATTTTTAACACACGTGTACGACTTAGCGGGTGCCCACTGTACTTGCCTGACGTCCCACGCGATCTGGCGGCGGCCACGGCAAATCATCTTCCTGCATGATTTCCGAATCAATAATAATGCGCTTCAGCTCCTCCATGACCGACTGGTGCACAAAGGCCTCCTTGCGGATCATGGTGTCGTTCTTGTAGTTGGAGTTGTTGGCGTAGCGCAGTTTGCCATCGGGCCGGAACTCGAACTCCAGGAACTCATGGCCAAATTTGCCCTTGTGGCCCACATAGTAGCGCAAGTAGAAGTCCTCCGTTGACATGATAGGAGAATGGGGTGACTTTCAATCTTTGCCTCCAATTTAAGCGAATAACTAAATTTTTAACAAAATGCCGAGTCGAACGAGCCCTTAGAACTTGCCGACTATCGATAGCTTTTCATAGAGAAGAGCCAACTATCGTATGAGCAGCTGCTGCGGCCGATAGCGATGACGGCCGGCTATCGATACTTCCTGTTATCACAACAATAATGGCCAAATTGGTCTGAGCTGAGTTTTTATTGTTTGTTTTTGCTTTAAATGTAATCAAAACTGTTAACATCATTGAACTACCTCATCCTAAGCTATAACGGTGAGTGTTAGCCGCCAAACCAACTTTACAAAGTTGCAACTGGCCACAAAGTTGCATTTGCTGTTGTGTGTGTGTGCTTGGGTGTGTGTGTGTTGTGTGCTGTAATGACGTCTCATGTCACGACATGCTCGGAAAGAGAGCTCCGTCCATAATCTCGGTCAAAGTAATTTTACATAAACACAAACAGCTATTAAATCCAGAGAGCCAGCAGCCGGAGAGTGAGAGAGCGCCAAGTGAAAGTGCCGCAGGCTCATGCGCAGCAAATGGCGCGAAAAACCCAGCACGTGCCGTGGACGTCCTTCGGGAACAAAAACTCGGTCGTGCAACAAAGTTGCGCTCCCTACGCTCTTTACGCCAGCGCTTACTTCGGAAAATCGATGACATTGAGTGCAACATAGTTGCCCCGCCTAGTAATGGAGCCTGCTGCTGCTCTCGAGGATTCCATGATATTTACAACGCAAACAAAAGCCTTGTAATCGCTCTTTTGCGCTCTCGCTCTCCCGTTTAGCCGGCTCGGCCTGGGAGCCTCCATTACAACTTTGTTAACTTGGCTAACCTTTTGTGTATGCAGCAGGGCACGCCACAGCAGTTGGTATCGAGGACAGTAACAGCCGGGACGAAGTTACTTTGTTGCGCATTAATTGATTTTCCTGTCATCAAGTTTTTACAAAGTGGAAGTGGTCACACAAAATTGCAATAGGAATAAGTTGGTCATTAAAACAGACAATTATTTGAGAACAAATGGGACAAGGAGACAAGTTTTTGAATCGAAACGGTTTAGGAGAAATGAGAGATTTGTGTGAAAGTTAAACAAGTTTAGGTATACACATGTGTTATATGTACATATGTACATCATCCATATTCATGAAATGCAGTTATCTACAGCTGCAACAGAAAAGTAAACCAAAGAGACTGGAGTAAAATTAAACTTGGTTCGGTGTTCTTCTAGGTAAGTCTTAAGTACTAAAGATTTTGAGAAAAAATAACTTCTACTTCAACTTTTATAATGTTTCTTAAAGCATAGCTTTAGGATCGTTCACAAAAAATCCTAATCTCAAGGCCTGTTCTCAGATAATGTACATTTTTGTTTTTTACAATGCACTGTGTGTCAGAAATCTCATATTTTGGCCAGAACTCTGACATTTTACACCAGACTAGCTGAGAAGCTGACAATGTTCTTAATAGAGTAAGCATACCCAGCGGCGCAGAGCTGAATGAGGTTGGTCCACAACATGCATTACAGCTGGAGGCCACGTAATGGGAAATTCTCGCTACTTTTCGAATACACAGTTGTACATATGTACATTTCTAATGGTCTGGCAGCCCTTTTTCCAACGATTCACGACTATCGATTGACAAAAGGCTATCGAACTGGTCGGAGGTTTCGTGATGTGGAATTCAGAACCCGAATTTTTCATTTTATTACTTTGCGTTTTTGCTAGCCTCAAAGAAATTTGAGGTTTTCAACAATTTTCTTATTATTGAAAAATTTAACATTACAGACGAACGATTCAGGATACCAAAATATCTCAAATTATCCAACGAATTATATTTTTTTTTTCATTTTCTAGATAGGTTATATTCTTAAATGCAACATTTTTAATTTACTTTTCATTCCACGATCTTGTGGTTTACCAGAACACGAATCAATTGAACTTTCGAACTATTTCTCTGGAAGTGGGAATTGTGAACAAGGCTGATGGACAACTTTCAAGTCTACTTAATAATTCTGATTCATATATATTATCAATGGTCCCTTTCTGTGTTTTTTTCTGATTGAACAAATCAATTTTTAGGCAAACTCTGGCCATTTCGAGCTTATTTAAAAAACCCGGTTAGAAATTGCAAAACAGTTTAGAAAGTAAAAGTAAGAGCATGGCTGAACATATCAATTTTCAGTTATTCAGTATTAACTACAAAATAGCAGCGTTAAATTACATATCAGCTAGCTCGAAGATGAGAAATAGTTCCTTAATCCTTATTTATTTTATAATGTAGCAAACTTAATTAATAATGCGAATAGCCTTTACACGAACTTCATTTGAGATGAAGATTTGATATTTTGTTTTGGCTTACTTTGAACTGTGTCAATTTTCTTTGATAAGTTGTGAAAAATCTTGAATAAATATGGTCGCCGCTAGAGCAAACACCACACTGAACTTACCATATATTTTCGTCCATATCGTGTCGAACCCAGAAACCGTGGCATATACTATGACTTCATGTAACACCACAAAAAGAAAGTCTATGTATTTAAGTTTAGGCGAAAGAGAAACAATTTGCACCGTCCTGTTGAAACCAACATTAGTCCATGTCGCTGGCAGTAAGAATCGGCATGTTAATATTCGAGGTCATGACCTGATAACGCTCTCCATTGATGGTTCCAAATTCGTCTTCGATGAAGATCGGTCCAGTGACTATTTTCACACACTTAAGCCCATGCAGAGAGGTAACTAATTCAATGTTGTCGTTGACAGGGTTGTCATTGACAGACCTACAATTTTGTTTATTTCACTGCCCTTTTCCAAAAAATGTTCTAAGAAAGTTGGTCACGCGCAACTATTATATACTCTGTACCAATAAAAGATCATAGGCTCAATGAATTTGAAAGCAGCGAAAATTGTTTTGCTCATACCTTGACTATCGCTCATCCAATCTTAACCAATCATTTGGCGAATCGATAAAAAATCTTGGTAACTAAATATGTCCAAAAGGTACCTTCTAAATGGCTTTCAGATTTGATTAAAATAGACGATAGTTAGGTTCGGCTTGGTCTAGACTTTACTTAGGTCCCAAATCGGCCGGTTCCGACATTTCCGAATATTTTGTAATGGGTGTTTTAGAAATCAGGTGGTTTTTTTAACTCAAATATCTTGTACCTCAAGTTTTTGAACATTAAATGCTGGCCGGATAACATTTCAAGGCTTGCAGCCCTGGTCCGAAAGCAGTTAAAAACGATTTAAAAGTAGTTAAGAGCCATTACCCAGAAATTAATCAAGATTTGATCCCAGCATTTGGTATATAGGTGTGTAGGAAGAAGATAAATGTAATACTGGTTCAGAACTGGTTCCGAGCCGGGTATACAGCTAGTCACTTCATAAATTCAGTCAGGCTATGAAATTTAAGGGACTTTAAAAGATTGATAGATAGTAGAGAGTTAAAATGTTTAAATATTAAGGCTTTATTATTAGATTCTAATCAAAGCAATCGAGCGAAAGAAGTGTCAGTCCGTCTGTTGGAAGACCCCTTTTTCTGATTGTTTTCAATTGTTGCTATTTTCAAAGAAAGAAAATTATGTACTTACTGAATTTTGGCACCCATTTCTGGAAGTGGAAGTGGCAAATGCCTGATTTATTCTAATAAAAATGTTTTCCCTTCTTCTACATTCCAGACCATGTAAAAACTTCCTACCTGGAGGAAAATACAACCAACACAACATTCCTACGTCTGCTGAACCAATTATGGATACATGAAACCCTCGACAAAGTAAGGACGCGAAGTCAACATGCCAACGACCTCCCAGCCCCAGTTGCAGCAGCAAAGCCAACTCCCCACCTGCACGCTTGGTGAGCGAAAGAGAGGAATGAGTTTGTCAAGTTCACAGCGCAATCTGCTCGAATTTGTTTGCCTATGCATTGCCTGCAGCGTTTGCTATTACAACAGCACGCAATGCGGACTGGTATTCGATGACATCAGTGCCATTAGGGATAACAAGGACCTGCGTCCAAATACACCGCTGCGTAATGTCTTCCTGAACGATTTCTGGGGTACACCGATGCGCAAGGAGCAATCGCACAAATCCTATCGTCCACTCACTGTGCTGACATTCCGCTTCAACTACTTGCTGCATGCACTGGAACCATTTGGTTATCACTTGATCAACCTGCTGTTGCATTTGTTGGTCTGTCTGCTGTGGCGACGCGTCTGCCGACTGCTGCTCCGCCAGTGTTCGGCTGGCAGCAGTAACGCTGCACCGACCTCCGCGCTCAACACATGCGCTTTTGTGGCCTCACTGCTCTTTGCCATTCACCCGGTGCATACGGAGGCCGTTACTGGCGTTGTGGGTCGCGCTGAATTGCTCTCTTCCATTTGTTATTTGGCCGCCTTTCTCAGCTATGCCCAGTCCGTGGGCGATTCAGCACGGCGCACCAATTGGCTGGGACTACTTGTGTGCTTTGGCAGTTGCCTATTGGCTTCCATGCTGTGCAAAGAGCAGGGCATCACCATAGCGGGTATTTGTGTGGTGTACGAGTTGTTTGTGGTGCAACAATTGCGTCCACTGCACTTGTGCCAGTTGGTTCTGCGTCTCTTTGAGGAGCAACAGCACCGTCAGCAGCAGCAGCACTCACCCAAGCTGCACTCATCCAGGGCGGCACCTTCGACGGCCTTGTGGAAGCGTCTGGTCTTTCTGGCCGGCATTACAGTGGCCCTACTTGTCGGACGTGTCTATGTGATGGGTTCTCAGTTGCCAATTTTTACACGTTTCGATAACCCGGCTTCGGCGGCAGACACACCGGAAAGACAGTTGACCTATGGCTATCTGATCTATCTAAACTGTTGGCTATTGCTGTGTCCCTCATTGCTGTGCTGCGATTGGACTATGGGTAAGTATTGACAGCCGTGGACATACGAATAGCACAAATGAACATAAGGATATTTTTTTAGAAATTTACATTGGAAGCAATTTAGGGAATTTAATTACACTAAATAGTCCACAAACTTCTGATCTCTTTGGGTATCATAATAAAATTCTGATTTAAATTTAGTGTAACAAAAATGATAGACAATCAGGCATCTTCTCAATTACCCCTTCACTGCAACTTTTCGAAACTGGAATTTATTAAAAGGTTAAGCTTCTTGAACGGTGGAATGCAAAGCAATTGCCAAATTGTATATTAAGGAATTTTCCTTGATTCTTAGATCAGTTTACAGATCGTAGGTTTAATATTATTTTCATAAATGTTTTTAATTGATATAAAACAAAAATTTGGCAATGCCAACAAAATCGAAAAGTAAAACAGAAAAGTATATCATTTCCGACTGAAACAGGAAACAGGAAAACTAACCAAAGCAATATGACGTTCGATACACTTTTCAAAAAGTAGTTGAATTAAGAACAGCTTTCGGATTTGATTAAAAAGAAAGACAAAAATTCGGAAAATTTTATATAAATCCAGGCATGCAACCCGGCTCTGACCCAAGCCGTGCTAGAACCGAACCGAACCGCGTATTCCGAACCGACTTCCTTTAAGAAATGCTGAACCGAACCGAAAACCACAAAAAAAAAACGGCTCGGTTGTGTTTAATTCTCTGACGAGTTTAAAGACGTGAATCGGTTTCCTCTAGCCTATGATAATTTTTAATTTGGGAGTGTGAACCGTTCCCTAAGATAATTTTTATACGACACATCGTTCGACCCTTTACTACTGTGGTCAAAAAGTAAGGTGAATTTGTTTGTAGAATGAAAAATCTTTATTTATTCTTCTAAATCAATTTCATCCCCTTCAAAGTAATCCCCTCCCGATAAAATACACTTATGCCAACGTTTTTTCCAATCCTCGAAACATGCCAAATAGTCCCTTTCCGGTATAGCCATTAGCGCTTTCTTCGATTTTGCTTTTATCTCCTCAATCGACTCGAAACGCGTTCCCCGAAGTGGTCTCTTGAGTTTTGGGAATAGCCAGAAGTCACACGGAGCCAAATCAGGCGAATACGGTGGTTCCGGAACGATATGCGTCGAATTTTTGATGACTTTTTTGCAAAAAATTGAGAACTTTCGGTACCAAACGAGATTTGACTTTTCGTAGGCCCAAATGGTCTTTCAAAATGGTTTTCACAGATCCTTCTGATATTCCGATCATATCAGTAAGGTCTCTAACAGTCAACCGACGATTTTTGCGCACTAATTCCTCCACTTCATTGACGTGTTGGTCATCTGTTGACGTCGATGGTCGTCCGGAGCGCTCCAAGTCATCCACACGTTCTCGACCCTCTTTGAAGTCTTTGTACCACTTATAAACATTTTTTTGTGACATGGTAGAATCACCAAAGGCCTTCCGCAACATCCTCAACGTTTCCGCAGCCGAAATTTCATTCCGCAAACAAAATTTGATGGCACTTCTCTGCTCAGACATTGTAAAAATCGAAAAATGCACTCTTGGTCGTTTGGAAAACACAAGCGTAAATATATTACTGATAATGACATTCACATGAAATTTGGCACAGATGTCATCAACAGTCCTGCCAACTCAAGAAAAAAAAAACCTGCCCGAATTGTTAGGCCCGCGAAGTTTAAATTGACCCTTACACCATACTTTTTGCTCACAGTAGTACATACTTAGCGATGCCTGCTCTATATAGCCTTTAAGGATAACTTGACGCAAATTTTACAACATGTTATCCTGTTATCTTTTAATATACCTGTCATCAATCTGAATTCCTTTTATAAAAGTTGATAATTGATATGTCGTGCTCTAGTAGACAACCTTTTTCCATTTTCTGCAGTATTTTTTTACCTCAATCTTTGTCAGGACGGTTTTTTTCAAATAATATAAAATTTTGTGTAAGATGCACGGCACGTATTCTTCTCTAGCCGACATTCTCTTCTTTCGAAGGGCATTGCTCTAGAAACATAAAGTTTCTTCTAAGAACTTTAAAGATATTCAAATGGTTTATAGGGAATCTATTTTCAAAGTGTGCGAAAAGTCGCATTACTACAGAAATCATAATATTTCTTAAAATGCGCTTATGATGAACAAAACCGAATCGATGAAACTTTCATTTAAGGCGATAGCGGCTGCGTCTCAAATGGTTCATACGCTGGGTCCACTTATGGCATACTCTCTCCAACATATCGGACGACATGTTACGAAAAATGCTTCAATATTGGCTTTCAGAGCGTCAACTGTTGCGGACTTATCGTTATACACACGGGCCTTTGTATAGCCCCACAAGCTAGAGCAAGCTGCTGCTCGCTAGATGTACCTGTATGAAGCGTCCAGCTCTGATGGTTTTCCTGGTATGGGAACTGGCATTATTTATCCAGTTTACCAGATGTTGGGAATGATCAAGATGGACATGCTGAAGTGCAACTGATCGTTGAGATATTCCCCCACTTCGAGCATAACTGCGGCGATACTGTCAGATCCTGCAGCCTCGTTGGTTTCATTATTTTGTTTAGTTTCAAAAGGGTCTGGTATATTCAGCTTTGGCGTAAACTGAATACGATTGTAGGGGAAAGAAGAAAATGTATCATCTTTCGTATCAAAAAAAGGGGTTCCTTTTGTGTAACCAAACTATTTATGTTCATGTGTGATATTTCTATAACCCTCGATGTATTCATACTATTGAGATCACCAACTAATAACATTTTTAATTTCAGGCACTGTTCCAATACTAGATGGATTTACGGATGCCCGCAATCTGGCCACTTTGTGCACTTTCCTTGCTCTCGGAGTGCTGGCTGCCAAGGCTTGCTTCACCCGAAATCTGGCGCAATCTCGTACTCTCCTCATGTGCCTAGGCTGGCTGGTCTTGCCCTTTCTGCCCGCCTCGAATTTGTTCTTCCCCGTTGGATTTGTGGTTGCCGAACGGATCTTATATATGCCCTCCATGGGATTTTGTCTGCTGGTAGCCTATGGATTTGAGCAACTGCAACAACGTTGGAGCCTGCGCTGGCAGTATGTGGGACGTGTGGCTCTGCTCACTTTGCTACTTTCGCATTCGGTAAAGACATATCAACGCAACTGGGATTGGCGTACAGAATACTCGCTCTTTATGTCTGGAATACATGTGAACCAGCGTAATGCCAAGCTCTACAATAATGTGGGACATGCTCTAGAAAACGAGGGACGCTATGAGGAGGCTTTGCAGTACTTTCAGCAGGCGGTGGTCATACAAACCGATGATATTGGTGCGCACATTAATGTGGGACGCACTTACAACAATCTCAAACGATATGCTGAGGCCGAGCAGGCATATGTCAAGGCCAAGGCGTTGTTTCCTCAGGCCAAGCCGGGTGTCAGCTATCATGCACGCATAGCACCAAATCATTTGAATGTCTTCATCAACCTGGCCAATCTGATAGCCAAGAATCAGACACGGCTGGAGGAGGCCGATCATTTGTATCGTCAGGCCATAAGCATGCGAAGCGATTATGTGCAGGCGTACATAAATCGCGGTGATATACTGATGAAGCTCAATCGCACAGCCCAGGCGCAGGAGGTGTATGAACAGGCTTTACTCTATGACAGTGAAAATGCTGACATTTACTACAATTTGGGCGTGGTATTTCTGGAGCAGGGCAAGAGTCAGCAGGCTCAAGTGTACTTCAACAAGGCCATCGAACTCTATCCCGAGCATGAGCAGGCCTTGCTGAATTCTGCCATATTGCTTCAGGAGCTGGGCGGCACCGAGGCACGTCAATTATCCCGCGCGCGCCTGTATCAGGTTCTAGCCAAAGATGCACAAAATGAGAAGGTTTATTTCAATTTGGGCATGTTGGCCATGGACGAGTCGAGCTTTGATGAGGCGGAGCAGTTCTTTAAGCGAGCCATTCACCTTAAGTCGGACTTTCGCAGTGCTTTGTTCAACTTGGCCCTCTTGTTGGCCGATACCAAACGTCCGCTTGATGCGGTGCCATTTCTGAATCAGCTGATACGCCATCATGCCTCGCATGTAAAAGGATTAATACTGCTGGGTGATATCTACATTAATCATATGAAGGATTTGGATGCTGCAGAGAAATGCTACCTCAGCATATTACATTATGATCCACATAATACACAGGGATTACACAACCTATGCGTGGTTTACGTCGAGCGCAAACGCCTAGCCAAGGCAGCTGCCTGTCTGCAGTATGCTCAGCGTTTGGCTCCCAAAGAGGATTACATAGGTCGACATTTGCAGATTGTGCAAGCACGATTGCAGAAAATCAACAAGTTACCTGAGACGTCGCCCGAAAGGCAGCTGGCCTATGAGGACTACGATTCCCGCGAGTTTAAGCCACAGCTTGAACAGCACAGCAGCAAACACTCATAGCAATAGAAGGAACAATTCGAATGAGTTTCCATTCCAATGGTAAAGTCTGACTAACAAATTCGTAAAATCTATTCCCTTTCTAGGGTACCAGAATCTTTTGCGAACTGAAGCTATAATTTTTGTAAATACAATAGCATTAAATATATAATTAAATGTACTTAATTTAATAAATTAACATGAACTTAAGTAAATACAAGGCGAGAAATACATAATTCCACTACAAATTGAAACCGAGGGCAAGATGGAGATGCTTTTTAAATACTGACTATGGATTAGTGGTCTGAGCTGTCATTGCTTCAGTGTTCTTCAGAATTCGAGCTCATAGTTTCAACATTGGAAGGCAGAACATCTGGATCCATCTTGAATACTACTATAAACTAACTAAGAGATGATTTGACTTCATCCTGTCCATATTACCTGTCCAAATAAGTTTTAAAGGATTTTCCAGGTCCAGGTTGAAGCATTATTATGAAAAATTTGTTATAAATTCATTTTTCAAAGAATTGTCAATTGCTAGCGCCTACTATATCAAATTTTTCTGGTAATTCTCGAATACCATCTCGATAAACGAAGCATCTTTTGAAGCAGTCCTCGCATCGATGCAATTTTGCTGCTGATCCTCACGGCAAGCGGCATCGACGAACAGAAATAGTAGCCATAGTAGAAATAGTGTATGTTCTAAACAGCGGGCAGGGATTTCCAATTTCAGAGATTCATGGTATGTTTTCATGTTGAAAAAACCCCTTGCTCATATTCTGGCAGTTACACACAGCAAATGTACTTAAAAAAAATGTGCGCCTTACCTTAATTGGTGCATCATGGTTAGCAGTGTCACTTGAAAGGACCGTACTATTTCCTCGATACATGCTCCACTATCATGATACGTCAAATTGGCTATCATGATACCGTAAAACTGGAGTTTAGCAGAAAGATCATTGAAAAAGTATAATTGATCAGGGAGCAAGCTTAGTCTACTGAACGCGGTCAGTGCTTTACACTTAACTAAAGGTAAGTCGTCGTCGTTATCTGAACTGTGTCAGATATACATATAACATAATGGTCTAAGACAAACCTACAAACCTAAAAGAATTGGCCTTGTGACCAATGTGAGCTGGTTAGTTTTGATATGAATTGGTTGGTTTTAAATGGTTTTTACAACTAAGCGGTGTATTCAGATATTAAATTAAAGGAAGCACATATTGAAATAAAGAGAGCCATAATAATATCATTAAAGGAAACATTATCAAAAGAATATGGCGACAATTCTATGTATTTCAAATATTGTTTTCGGGTAGGATTAATTGTATCTTGTCTCCTATTCGTGAAGATCCATTTTGATAATTCTAATAACTGGATTGAACATCTGTTAAACCTTACGAGAATGTCTGAAAAGGTTTACCAACGAAATAATGAATAAAACAATATAAGCGCTTTGTGTTTTGCTTTTTTATTTCTGGTATTTCGTGTGATATACTTTTAATTATACATACATAAATACAGGTTCTCTTACATACTCAATGAAAAATAAATATATTCTGTTGAATTCATATACTTAAATTGCGCTTAATTAGATTCAATTAGAGCTCAGCTGAGTTAGTAATGCTCTTCTCCTAAACGCTAATAGTACTCGCCATTGATTTTGATATAGTTTACATGAAATATTCGTTTTTAAATTTTGCATTTTTTACATTAATTACACAGAGTTGCAAAAACTTATGCTGTAGAGTAGATCGGGTGTAGGAGATTTTGAAATAAATTGTATAATTTGATATGAAAACCATAAAATGTTTCTCGATTCGCACATTGGATAAAATATTATACATTTCTGGTTAATTTCAAATTCAATTTCAAAGCTGGCTAATAATGATTGTAAGTGGACCGGTTGCTTGCAAATAAAACTGGAATACCGTTCAAAGTAGTAGCTCAACTATTTATTTATAAAATGTAAATGTTTGTTGTGCAATTACTTTTCTTGGTGATTCCCCATAATAGTGAATAGAGTTTATGCAATAAAATTATACTTTTTGCAGTGAATTGAAGGGCTCTTTTGGTGATTCTAGATGGTTTTCAATTGCTAAACACTTTGACCCTTTTTAGACATTTTTTATGGGGAACATATACTAGTTTCAACTTTCTTTGATTATATCATATAGTATATTGTTTCGCAAATAGTTGTGCGATTTTTTAAAGAGAAGATATACCATTTTGAATACCTGCGTTCTAAATTATAATATTATCTACAGGCCATAATCTCTGTGGTTGGCTATGTTTGTATTAAATTCTTATGAAAATTTTCCACAACATCCGTTGCATATCTTTGGGCGGTACATGGGCCTTGGGCAAAAGATATATCTTCGACAAAAAATCGTAGAAATATATGAGATAGATTATTTTACATTTAAGAAATACTACTTTACGATAATATCAAAGTGAGTCAAAACAAACGAAAATGTTGCACACAAAATTAATAAAAAAAAGGGTAGAAATATGCATAATAAGCAACAATTAGCTCAATTTACCAAAAAATCTCGACGTGATGTAACATTTTCCAAAAACAGCATCGGGTTCATCACATGGAAATGGTCCTGAATCATCACCAACCTTTCAATATACTGAACCTTGTTGCCTAGTTCAATTCAGGAATTTGACATACTTCATCATTCTATAAAGAATACTTATATCTCTATTTGAACTCTCATTCAAGTGTGCCGAAAGTAGCACTGGGTCTATTACACTCAACCTCAGCACATTTGCTTCCAAATGAGCTTCTCAGGTTGATCGTTATCAAGGACTTAAGAAACAGGTTAGGGTTAGGATTTAGAAAATAGAATTAATGTCACACACTTTAATTTAAAAACGAGCGCCAACAAATTACTCTTAATAATATTAAATTACTTTAAATCGAGTTAACATCAAACAATATCCCATACCTACCAAATACTCAACCTGATCTACAGCGTAAGCTGATTTCACTTAAGTGAAGTTGTGCTTAGTTAATTTAATGTTTGGCTTAAGCAACTATATATTTACCTATATCTAATTTGATTTGAGTTCTTACAAAATCGGTGAGCACATTTTTTGAATAATGTTTATGAGAAATAAATGTATCGAACATTTTGATTCCCCTAATTCAAATGACTAGAGTTTAATTATAACTTTTTGATAGAGTGGGATAATAGCCATCGATCTTATAAGCATAGTTCTTACACAAGGTCTTCAGGATAAACTAAATAGTTCGGAGCAGAGATGTTAATCCATTTTGCACAGGAACTTTTCTTAAAAGAGCCATATCATTTTTCGGTCCAAAAGTCAAGTTACCTGACCAATGTGTGCTTCCACCTAGTCTTAAATTCTGGCTTGGTAGTTTACCAGTTTCGATATTAAAAGCTGATATGCAGTTTTTAAGGGCTGGCTTCAAGGAACCCGTCAAGTTTACTGTTAACATAGGATAAGATTAGGCAGAGCTACTGGCGATACATGGTCAATGACGTACTTGAAGCTACTTTACGGTTAGATTTAACCAAGAGCAGGGATATCATTTGTAAGTACTTGCTGAATGGATGAAGATAAGTATTTAAGGCATATTGTTAGATCAGATCAATTTTGATTCGGTAACTGCATATAAATGCAAATACATAATGAAAGATTCAAAGTATGAAAAACATTTTGTCTGGAAATTTTTACACGACTTTGGCCTACAATGTACAGCTTGTTCATAAATCCTACATGTAAGTAGAGACCTTTTTATAATAACATTAAATACGAACGCTCTTGAAAAACAAACTATTCGTTCTTGAATTTTTAAGAATTTTGCTTTAAAAATCGTCCTAAATTCGTTCTGACTTTGGTGCTTTTAGGTGAGCGGAGTAAGGTAAAGAAACGGAGAGAGGAGAGCCAGCACTGAAGAGAGAATTGCGTTGAGCCCGCTCTTAAGTTCTTGATTCGAGAGGGCTGTGCAGGGAAAACTATTGAGCGAAGAGCCGCATTGGTTTTTGAACTTATATTGCTTTGGAATTCCCAAGCAGCTATGGCATTGCTGGCATGGAGAGACTGAGAGAGGCTGTTGGACTGACAGTTGGCAGGCAGAGACTATTGCTGCTTGCTACATAGTTTGACAATTTGATTTTTATATCATTTTAAACAAAAAAGGAAGAAACAGTTGAATTTAGATTAATGTTTGATAGAAATACGTGAAGCTTTAGATTCAAGAGTGATTCAACCTGATGAGCTCTTAATGCAAGTACGAACATTCTTGGTTTTTGTCAATTCACTATGTTTTTGCTTCAAAAATGAGCAATCTTGAATTTGAGTACGTTAAGCTCTTGATACAAGAATTGTTCTACTTGATTTGAGAATGTTTGGTTTTTGGTTCAAGTATTGGAGCTCTTGAATCAGGAATAAGGGATAAAAATGCGTACTTGGATCAAGATTTTTGATCCTCAATGAAGAATGTATATTTCTCATCGTACTTCTGGCATTCAAAATTCTTGATTTAAATACGAAATAGTCAACTTTTTCTCTTGAATATAAGATCTAGTACAAGACCTACGCCAAATCGGCTATAACCCAACTCTATCATGTCATAATTAATATTTACTATACATAAGGCATTACCTAATCCTAAACTTCAACCCGATCATTCCAAGCCTGCTTATTCGCAGGCGATTTTGCCATCGAAACTGCTCAGGGCTATGGCAAAGGCTTGCATGGCACACAACGGATAGCGATAGTCCATGGTGAATACATCCTCTGAGGTGCGGCCAAATTGCATGACTATATATTCGGGATCGGAGTCGTGCACCAGTTGAAAGTTCTTCACCGAAGCCTGGGTGACACGACCATGGAAATTCAAGACATACGACTGTGTCTCATCGTTCCACACGGGCGTCTTGTTGTGTAGCTCCACGATGTTGTCCATGTTCTGCAGAGAAACGTGTTAGACCAGCTGGTAACCGGGGTGTTGTAACTTACCTTCATTTTCCACAGATCGAGTATTCCCTGTTGTTTGGGATCCGCGGAACTGATCTTGACGCGCTGATCATCTTCAGTCATGCCCGGCAATATCACAGTCATGTTGCGGGGACCCTTGAAACCCAGTATATTGGTATCCTGCGTAAAAGAGAATGATCAACCAATACTCGAGAGTTTTGTATACTCCTGATACTCACATAGATAATGACAGCTAGATCCTGACGCGGACTGTCGGTACTATCCTTGTTGCCATTGTCAAAGACCGTAAAGGAGGTGCCAAACACATTGGAACGCAGTTTGCCACAAAAACCATCCGCATTTCGGGACAAATCAGTGGGATCGCAGCTGACTATGTAATTGGAGGTCTTGCTCTTCTTGCGCTTGCGACCTTGTAGAAGAAAACGATTGTTTATTAAATGCGTTAGACTTCCCATGGGCAAACCTACCTCCTAGTAAAAAGATCTTCTTGCCATAGTCCCGCTCCAAGTGCAGGTAATAGATGGGAAACAAACCTCTGTCCATGCCCTTGCGATCTCGCGTTATACGACATTTGTATAAAACGCCCTGAGGAGCGGGTTGCATGACAAACTGATCGATATTCCCTATGACATCGCCCTCGGACTCGCTGCCATTGGCTGGCTGGCCATTGCTGCTAACTTCCTGGGCTGTGGCCTCTGAGGCCAGGCCAACTGGACGTATGGGTGCAGCACCGGCTATATTACGATTTGCATAGTCATCTTCATCGAGCGTATCGCTGAAGGATTGCTGGCGAGTGTGTGGTCGCTGGGAGTAAGTCGAATTGGCGCTAGGCGGCAGAGAGGTTTTTTGTTCCAAAACCGTTACGGGGCTACTTTCCTCATCTTCCAGCTCGTGGGAGGAGATCTCCTCGATTAGATCACCTGGAAGGAATAACAAAACGTAAGTTAAGTCATGTTAGTTAGGCAAAAGGCAATCCACTTACCCTCCTGGTTGATGGTGCTAAGGCTGCGCATATTATTGGAGTTGATGCGACCTGCTGGTGGTCCACCACTGATGTTGGTGCTAAGGATCTGGTCTGGATTTTGGGGTGAACTGATAAACTGCATGGGTCCATCGTAGGCATGAAGTTCGCGACCGTTGCTACGCATACCGGACATGGGTCGATTAATCTGTAGATCGCTGGCCTGCACCATGCCCGGCGAAGCGCGTTTCTGACGAATGTAGGCCTCCATCAGCTGGCGCTGTAAAAGAAGAAGGCAGGGTTCGATATTTTAATTTTATTCCATTACAAAATTCTAGCATATTTTCGATAGAGTTTTGAATAGATTTTAAGGCAGGTTGGGACCATTGAGTTGAAAAGCCAAATTTTTGGCATAAATTCGAAAAAATGCAGCCATAGAGTTGACACTTGGTGATTTTGATAAAAAAAAAAGAATATAATTTAGAAAAAGTTTAAAGCCGATCCTACCACGACTACCTCACCGCCCATATGGTCCCACGTGGCTGATACGTAATATAATTTTTGATTTTAATAAGTTTTCGCATGTTTTATACTATTTTTTGTTTCGGAGCTTACGTTTTGTATGTCTATATGTTTAACAAGAAAGAAAGTCGGTCAAGCCCGACTATAACATACTCTGTACCAAGAAATTTTGTCTTTTGATCATAACTCGAAAACCGTTCATCCGATCTTCTTCATTCCTTTGGCGGATCGATAAGTTATTCTAATAACTAAATATGTCCAGAAGGAACAAGCCATCTATCTGTGGGAGATATGACGTTTTTTCTAAATTGCGGGGGCGGGAGGGGGCGTGGCCAAAATTGAAAATAAACTTGATCTGCCTGCAGACATAAGAAGCATATGTCCCATACACGTCAAACCTCTATCTCTTACCATCTCTGAGATCTGTGCGTTCATACGGACAGACGGACAGACGGACAGACGGACATGGCTATATCGACTCGGCTGTTGATGCTGATCAAGAATATATATACTTTATGGGGTCGGAGATGCTTCCTTCTGGATGTTACATACTTTTGCACAAACTTATAATACTCTATGTACCTACGGTACAGAGTATAAAAATCCCTTAAAAAGTATAGTTTTTCTCGACTATTGATCTGCCTCACTTTGAAAATACTTCCTAGGCTGAGCTTAATCTTTCCTAAAAGTCGGAGAACGGGCAGAATCAGGCAAAATGTGTTGATAACATGTGAAAGTGCATACTTTGAAGAGCACTTTAAAATAAACACTCATTTGCCGAAAGTGGGCGAAAGTTATTTTTAAGTCCACAGGGGAAAGGTGTTTTGAGAAAGCTTTCTCAGACTTAGGACGTATCACAAATCAAATTATTGTTAATAATTTCACAGGTTTAACACAATTGCTTAATATTATTCACATAATGCATCAATTTTACTGTATTTTGCATTTTTCACACATTTTATTTGTTCATTAGTAGAAATTGTCTCTTGTAGCAAAGATGACATACATTTTCACGTTTTTCATTCAAACCGGCAAGCAAACATCAGACTTTGCAGGCCTGTTAAAAGTATAAAATTGCCCTCTGACAGCTTTCATTTTTGGAATTGCTATATTTGAAGTATCCTCTTTTAGAATTAATGACAAACATATTAAATCATTTTCATTAAAAATTCGACTTTATGCCGAAAGTTTGGCCATTCAGCCCAGTGTGCACTGTTCGATACGTGAATCAACACAATCGATCCTCGGGTATTTTCCGCTCTACAACGGCGACGTGCTAGCTCACTAAGTCATTCCACACATTTGTAGACGCACTGTGAGTTGAGTTGAATTGTGTTCAATTTTAAGTCAATTTGGTACAGTTTTTCTCAAGAATTTAAGAGAAGTTCATGTTCTTATTTGGAGTTGAAGGCAAATTGTTTTCTGTACAGTTTTTTTTCCCCTCATGACATGATCTATGTCTCTTATAAGATCTACGAAAAACCCACAGTTTACTGGGATTTGGCTGTCAAAACTCTTAAGAGAACTTAAAAAGCCTACTTCTCTAGCAATTTCCCATATATGTTTATGCTTCTCAGATTGTCTTTTACACTTGTCTGATATTGGCATTTCCTGCTTTACAAATGTTACAATCGTACGCATATTTTGCCTATTTCCTTCTATTAAAGCGATATATTCATTCAAACATAGTGGCATATAGCTTTTGGAGGTACTCTCCACTCTTTCACATCATGTATAACAATTTGGGAAAGTTTGCTTTAACAAAAGAATAATGGGTTCCATTCCGTTTGGGTGCCGTTTGTACGAGGCACAAGTGGAAAGTTGAATTCGAAATCAACATGTATTTTCTTTATTTTCAACGATTTATTTGCTCGAACGTTACGTTAGGTACGTTATAGTTTGTTCCACTACTATAAATCAAGTAGAAAGGTTAAGCGTGAAAACCACTTGCTTACATAATTGTCCATACTGGTACAATTAATGCATTATTTTTTCGAGTTATGTCAGAAATCTGGAGCTCACACCTTTGGCTAGAATGAGAAAGCTGGTATATATTTGTACCCATTTAGTCGGTCTTGTAGTACCTCGCCAAATCTACACTCAGCGTCTTCCCATTCACGAATATACGCCGACTGTTTAATTAGTTTGATGTTTAGTGTATAGGATGTATCAATGGTAGGTGTATCAACTGCTGAGCATTTAAAAAATCAGTTTGGCAAAAGAAAATGCTCAATTGTGAAATTTCACAACATTTCATAATTGAATTTCACAAATTCCTTGAAATTCTCAATCGTTACATGAAGTATTGTTCTTATTTCATTGCGATCTACCAAAATCTATCATTATTAAATCGAAGACCCACAGTTTCGAATCACCTGCCTGGATTTTGTTCTTAAGTTACATAATTTAGAGCGCAATATATCTTGAATGGAGAGTTATATTTTTAACCATTTCTTTTTCAGCTAAAGGAGCAGAAAAATTAATTTCTTAATAGTAAGTTACATTAACATTAAACATTAAAATAATGCTTATTATCGTTACTTGCTTTACAGAATTTAAACGTCAAAATAAATTACTAACCCAATGAGTTTTTAAATGTGTTCGTTCTGCCACTAGAGTGTACAAAATTGGTCGATGAAAAATGCGGAAGGTACGGAACCCATTTTATGGGTGTAAAGCTGTATAATGGCCATCTAAAATCAATTTTTTTTAGCAACAGCATTTTGGTCTCAATAGAATTTTCTTAAAATATTCTTAAAGGTACTTTAAGGATATATTCAAAGTTTGAGCAAAAGTATGTAACAGCCAGAAGGAAGCATTTCCGACATCAGCATCAAGAGCCGAGTCGATATAGCCAAGTCCGTCTGTCTTTTCCTCTGTCCGTATGAACGCACAGATCTCACAGATGTTAGGAGATAGAGGTTTGACTTGTATGGTACAAAAACTTCTTATACTTGCAGGCAGATCAAGTTAAAAACGGCATATTTCCCACAATTTTCAAGATAGTAGGTTCGTTCCTTCCATCGGATATTCATCGGATATTATTTATCGATTCGCCGAAGAAATGGTGATGATCGGATGAGCGATAGTCGAGTTAAAGGGAAAGCAAACATGTATGATGGGCAGCATTGGCTGGAACAGCAATGAGCAACACAGCAACTTAGTCGGGCTTGATCGACTTTCTTTTGTGTTTTGATTGCGTTAGCACAACTTTACAAATTTATTCCGGGTAGACCTTATTTCGGATATGCCCATTAGAATCAGGGCTGCAAACAGATTTTGAACCGAACCAGTTTGAGCCCGGAATTCCGACTTTTATTTTACTATGAACAGAACCTTGAACCGAACCTGTTTAGAAATTTAAGCTGAACCTGAACCTGAACCTGTTCCGAACCCAAAATTTCGGTTCGGTTCATCAAAACTGGTAGACACAAAAATGCTACCTTCTGTCTACCGTCTTCATCTGTTATTTGGTGCGACTGACTCCTAAAATGGGCAGGAAAGTGGAAAAAAAATTTGAAATCCGCACCGAAATGTTTCTTGTTATATCTAGCTTGTTAAATAATTCTCAAAAGCAAGAATCTAACATTATTTTGGTAATATTTTTCTACGTAAGCAACGAAATGGATTTTCACTTAACTTTAAATTATGTATTGAATATTTCCATGTGTTCTACCAACCAATTCCGAACCAAAAACCACTCGGTTTCCGTACAATTTGGGGAGTTTTTAGGTCGAATTCTGGTTTTAAAACACAAAGAACACAACAACTATTAATGTTGTATAAAGTATAGACTGAACCAAGGTTCGAACCAAAACCTTCTCCCAAAAACCTCGAACCTTAAATTTTCGAACCTTAACCATTCGTTAATTTGGAGAGCCAGCCCTGATTAGAATGCACCCTTTTTTATGGAAAATTTAAGGCGCCCCTTGATTCGATAGTTTATAGTGTATATTTAACCAAAAAAAAAGTTCAAAAAGTTTTGGTTTAGTGGACGCGACGGGGCTCCAAAGTTTTTTATATTACTCATACGCAGTGTTGCCTTTGAACTTTATATAATTTTCTAGTGGACGTTGATTTCTAACAAAATGTTATCTGTTCTTCAAAAGGATACTCTGATTTGGACTTTAGCTAGCAAAGCTTAGGACAATTTTGGGGAAACTTTTATCTTCAAGATAATTGTAAAAAACCAATGAATTCTCAAAATTCAAAATTTTACTTAAAACACTTTTGCCCGGGACATATTATTCCATCATGATATTGATGTGGGTTTTTATTAGATATCAAAATAAAAGGTTTTTATGAGATATCAGACAAGTGAACATACAGCTGGAGTACTCACTTAAGAGTTCCTGCCTAGGTACACACACCTATAGGTACACTCTAAACACGTGCTATAAATCATCCTTATCAACACTGTAAGAATTGCATTTTGATGGTAAACAACAAAGAATTCACAGATTGCCAAGACGATAGTAACAATTTGAATTTGATAACCAATACTAAAAAGCCGGCATAATTTATGGATGGATTTGTTGGTTATCTTTCGATTTGTTTGTTTGCGAAAACATTAAGAGACTTGTTCAAGATATTTGAAATGAATATTAAGGTGAATTTAATTTACGTAGACTTTCAGCTGGTATCGCGAGTCTACCATAATTAGACAACTCATTTGCTGAAAAATTACACCCATTAGGCGAATAAATCCTCGACTTTCCCCTTCTTTGGGCGAAAACCAAATGTAAAATTCGCTGCAGGTAATTTGCACAGCCCCGCAGGGAGGTGGAGATAATCAACAGCCATGGCGACTGGGGGGCACCACCACATAACACATGGTATGACAGTTGATGGCAATGATTTCATTAAAGACTTAAATTTCAAGTTCATCGTGCAAATAAATTGCAGGGGGTATCGTTGATTTGCTGGGCAGACATTAAAACCAAGTAAACAAGTTGCATAGAAATGCAAAAAGAGTGGGCATTATTGGAGATAATATGGTTGGGTGGATACCTTGTTCAGCTCCAGTGTCTCATAAGACCGACAGCCAGAGATACAAGCGATCATAGATCAAACTGGTAGCACCCTGCTTGAACCAGTAAAAGTTTTATGAGATTCCAAACGTAGATGTTCGCCCAACAATTTATACAGAGAACGACCAGTTGCATAATATTTAGATATATAGCGCGGATGACTAGACCTGCTCAACTGGGATCGAGCTTTGACGAGCAGTCAACGCAGCAAGATAATAATGACTTCGAGAGATACATGTGAAATGTTTCAATTTAAACTTCACTCCTTTCTCACATAAATCAACTAATATTATTCTGATGAAGTTATGGATAATTTCTGTATTATTTCTGAATCTCATGCTCATAAGAAGGGTGATCAGTGTGGCAGATATAAAAATCATTGTTCAGAATAATTGACAGTAAAATTGCAGTGCTATCACGTCGTGTACTTCACATTCACATTCGGTTCAGGGACCGGTTCGTTAGCTTGTCCAACCTGAAGTTTGGGTTAGAATCTTGGTTCATAATATCTGCGTTTTAAAAAGCATTTTTGGCTCTATTTTTAATAAATTTCAGGAAATCGGTTTAAATTAATATTGATATATCTATCAACAGCTAATGACTGGGTCGAATGAAAGAATCCTATCCACCACCTTCTTTAAAAGTTACTGGTCCATTCAATATGTGCTCGTCCTTAGATATGAGAAGGTTGTGCCTCGATGATTCAACTTGACAATGGCTTTATTTTCATTCTTACAGTCTAAGATGCCAAGTTTGGATATGTCTTACAAGTCCGATCTTTATTAAGTAAGGTACCAAACGATCTTATACTAAATACTTTATCCAGCTTAAATATAATGAAAAAATTATAGATCAAGGACGGAAAATAGTACCGTTTCGTGGTTCGACGAGCATTTAAACCTCCGGTTCGGTTCATTACATGGTTTTTGGAGCCGCTGTTTCTGCTAGGTTCAGTGGTTCACTCGTAATTTTAATTTATTATTCATAAAGGCACGTTTCCCAAATGGGACACTCCGGCATGTAGCCTGATAGGAGGTATATATAAGGTTGTCAAAAAAGTCTTGCGGTATTTCCGCAAGCTTGTCTTTGCAAGCACGT
>JAWNNO010004006.1:0-17434 GCA_035044985.1 Lordiphosa fenestrarum
GTCGGAACACTCGTCGTGGTCGCCGAGGACAACGTGCCTCCGCAGCAGTGGGTCGTGGGCAGAGTGGTAGCCACCCACGCCGGCACGGACGGGAAGGTCAGAGTGGTCGATCTTAAGACCAATAATGGGACCTACAAACGGTCTATTCATCGCCTGGCTCCGCTGCCAATTTGTTGAAGGACGATGTCCCTTCAAAGGGGCCGGTGTTAGCGGAGACCTTAGTTAAGTTAGGAATTAAAGTTAGGAAATGAAATGAAATAAAATTAAATGAATTGTAATGAAGCAGTAGCGTGTAATGTAGCCCTAAGGTAGAATAGTGGGAGGAGAAACCAGAGAGAACGACGCCTCAATTGGCGCGCTCGAAAAGTAGATCGGGCTTAAGGTCGCTGGCTTCTTCTCTCGTTGGTCAGTGGTCATTGGAGTTAGTTCGAAAGCGCACGCATTCACAGAATAAAAGTTGAACTTAATTTAATTAAATTGTTAATAACGAAACTAAGGTACCAACAACTGTCCACAAACACAAAACACATTAAAAAACCAAGATTTATAAAACTATTGTAAATCATTTTTCAGCCTCTGTAATTTCCTGAAAAATTTCCACGGCCTCTATTGATACCTCTGTAATTGTTATTTTGGTAACCATTATTATTGTTTTGGTAATTGTTATTATTATGGAAGTTACCTCTTCCTCGGTAATTACCTCTGAAGTTATTACTTCAATAGCCATGTCGTTTTTGGGTATATAGTACCGAGCTTGCGTTGCCCGTCATTTCTGTACTATAACACAGTACGACACTAAAAAAAAACGGGATGAGACCCTTAAATTCAGATAGAAGGCACTTCTGTAAGCATCGCCTCATACCCAGTTTTTCAACTATACCCTAGGTTCGCGTTTTTTGGGTACTTTTGTAGTAGCAACACAAAGCGACAACAATTTTAACTTAGTTGTTAATGGTACAAGATAAAAATCTACAAAATTCAGCATACACAGACAGGGTCATTGGGAACATTATTTCAAAAGATCGTGTTATTAGTACAATTGGTTGAGGTACCTCCAGAAGGGGTCACACCTAAATTCTTGAATATTTTTAAAACCGCAAGGTAGATATTTATTAAAAACTAAATTTATGATGGCACAATGGGCTATTGCACGTCCCTGAAAGATGGTACTCGTCATCCAAAAAAACCGCGAAATGGAATATCATTTTAAGATCCACCCACGAACATTTTCATGTAAGTCATAGAGTAGATCCAAAAATAGACCAAACTACGATTTCGATTTCTCCAACAAAGCCTTGGTTCGCGGGTAATGGGAATTTTTGTACAAGCAACTGCCTTAGAACAACATTGACCATTAAGCGTATTAGCAACTTCTCCAAAATTATGCTATTGGTCTTATAGGTAACCTGCTTCATTTCAAGCAAGAAAATAAAACAAATGCACTATAAAATGCCGTTAATGGACTAACCGCGATACACTAAGATGCTTCGAACTAAAGCTTTTAAATGCTAATATCTGTTTTCCAGCTGGTAATGAAGATATTTACCCTTTAGTTTAATTGCATAATTTTCGGGAGCAGTCAATACCCTAAATGGTCAATGTTGCCGTAAGTCAATTGCTAGTACAAAAATGCTCGTAGTCAGCGCAAAAATGCTTCGTAAGAAAATCTAAAAACGCAGTTCGGTCTATTTTTTAGTCTAGTTAATGGCCCATATTGCTTGGGTTGTGGGTGGATCATTAAATGGTACTCCATCTCGCGGGTTTTTGGCTGAGGAGTAACATCTCTTAGGCCCACGAAATAGCCCATTGTGCCATCATAAATTTAGTTTTTAAGAAAACTCTACCGTGCGCTTTTAAAGATATGCAAGAATTTAGGTTTGACGCCTTCTGGAGGTACCTTTACCAATTGTACGTAATGACACTGTCTATGTTTGCAGAATTTTGTAAATTTTTATCTTGTACCATTGACTACTTAGTTAAAATTGTAGTCGCAGTGTGTTGCTAGTACAAAAGTACCCATAGCACGCGATCCTAGGGTACAGTTGAGAAACTGGGTATGAGGCGAAGATTACAGAAGTACATTCTATCAGAATATAAGGGTCTCATCCCGAAACTGTGTATGTATGTAATATGTGTAATGTATGTATTTGGTAATGGCTTCGATCATTGTTTTGAACGTGCCTCCTTCCAGAATAGTTTTTAACTTACCATGCTCACAGTTTGTGATCATGGTCGTTATGGCTTCTTTTGTGTTGAAGGTATCAGCATGCTCTGCTCTAAGTCCTTCATAGATATACGACGATTCTAACAATTTACGTAAATTTTCTATTTCGTTTGTAAATTGTGTGGCTGTTTTTCCGTTTTTGGAAAACATTTGCCATCTTCGCCTTGACTACATCGGATATTTCACCGATAATCGTAATCGATAATTGTTGTTTCATTCTGGACTTTGTATAAAGTTGAGCCGACTATTTTTGATTTTATTACTTCTACAGCAAGTCTTTCATATGGTCCTTTTGTAAGGTTCCCCTATTTTACTTCTGTTGAAAATCTTTGTAGGTGCAATCTTTTACCGTCAAATTCGGGAATTGCTTGAGCGATTTCTGTTATATACGCCCTGTCCTCGCCTGATGTGTCAGTCATTGTGAATGGTTATTGTTCGATTACATTAGGAGTCGAAGTTGAAGCTAAATCTTACTGATTAGACAACTCAGGTAATGTTATTACAGCTGGAATTGTCAAATCGTGTAAATCTTTTTCGTCTATTTCTGTTTCTGATTCATCTTCTGAATCAATTAGTTCTTGATCTATCGTTTCTGGTTGTTCACCTGTTTCGATTGTTAGATCGGTATTTATAATATTTGGTATTGAAATATCTAGGTTATGTCTTGTTTTTACAGATATCAAGTTTGATCGAAATTTGATTAAAACTTTAGATACCTGAGACCAATGTTTGTTTGTTAATTTGTCTTTATGGTCGTATATGGTTTTTCGTGCTTGATTAAAGCTATCTACATATATGGTTGAATGTTTTTTAACAGTAACCTCTTGTACGAGTCTGTTTTGAGTTATGCATCTATAGAATTTTTGAAACTTAGTTCTGATTTCGTTTAGATTATTAGCAATATCTTGCCATTCCATACTAGAAATCTAATTGATGAATAATTTTTTCATTATTTTGTTCCCTATACTGATCTAGCCTGAACACCGGGAATGTTGGTCAATATGATTGGCATTAGGACTCTTGTGCAATGTATTAGGGGTGAAAAATCTAAACCGAAGACATTTGGTTTCTGTTGGATTGGGGTTGTTTAGACTAATTGTTGAATTCTTCATATGAATTTAGCATGAACTTCTATTATTATTTCTTTTGTGTTTTTCATTTAAAAAAAAATATTAATGTATGCAGACAAAATTATTATTGTTTTTTTTTTTTAAATCTTATCAAGGTCGTTTGCTCTACTTATATATTTCTTCTTTAGAAACCTATTGTGTAACTTATACAACTTAGTGAAAGTGTTAGCACACAATAGTACGACAATGATTATTAGCAATGTTGATATTAGTTTCAGTTTTGGTTGTTAATACAGTCGGTATTTATAACATTTGCGTTTGAATCCGCAACTTTTGCTGTATGGTCCAACATAATTGATAGCTTGTTTTTAACGATAAGTGGGGGATTCGTTTTCAAAATCCTGTTTCCATTAATTATTCCTGAATCCAGTTTTCTAATTTAGGTTTATCTTCTTTTGAATATATAAAAAACTGATATCATTTATCTGACATTACTTTGGTCTGAAATTAAAAAAAATGTTCGCTTCTTTTCTGTCTGTCAAATGTATATTCGCAATTTTTTTTTTTGATGATTGAAATGAAAATAGTGGTAGCTAGTAAGGGGACATGTGACTGGGTTACATTATTGTGCTATATATAAAACAATACCAGCCATATGTTGTTACTATGAAAGCCTAAGAGAGGTTAGTATTTTACAAGCAGCTGTACTCAGCTATTGTGAGTGGGCGTGGTCCATCGTTGGGATACATCTCTAGAGCCTTTTGTAAGGTGGGTGCGTCCCTTTGCTCGACAGGAGCAGAATCTTGCACTGCGATGTACTCTGATTGTTGATGTCTGGACATAAACAAATCGTTAATATTTGTTTTCACTGTAGTACGTACTCGTTTTCTTTTTTGATTCTTTTGTTGTTGTTGTTGTAACGGCTGGGGAAGATTGTACGCGTAGGAAGAAAAGAAAGGAAAGTAGAAGGTTAAATTAAAAGAGATGTAGAGGCTAGTCTGGCACCAGGCCGAGGAAGGTGGCAGCCTCGACTGGCTGGTTCCTGAGGTCAATTGGCTTGAGGGTAGTGGGGTTTAGAGGGCAAACAAAGAGATGTGCTGTGTCGTGCGGACTGTGTCTACATGCGGGGCACTCATCTGTGACCTTTGGGTTGATTCTTGCCAGGTAGTTGTTGAGGTACTTGCTTTTCCCCGAGCGGAGTTGGGCAAGTGTGGCCCTGGCTGTTCGAAGAAGTTGCAGTTCGGCAGGATCAACAGGGGGCGGTCTGCCTCCAGGGACTACGTTGTCCTGATAGGAGGAGATGGCGTTGGCGACTATGGTGGTGTGTGCCAACTTTTTTGCTTCGGTGCAAATAGCTATTGTTGGGGGGGCTTCTCCTAGGTATTGTTGGGCAGGGGCGAGCTCGGTCCTCAGGTCGTACCTGACGGCTTGTGGTCGTCTGGACATGCTATAGGTGGTGCAGGCATGGATTGGGTTCGTCTCGCAAAAGCAATTGATGAGGAACTGTTGGGTGAGTAGTTTGTTGTGGTCTCGTAGTGGGAGCACGTCTGTTTCTTGGTGGAGGTGGTCTGGATGCAACATGGTGTGGCAGCCTGTGGCCACTCTAAGTGCGACGTTTTGGGCCAACTGGAGATTACGCCACTTCGTGTCACTTAAGGATGGTGACCAGACAGGGGCGCCGTAGTTGACCATAGACCTGCCGATTGCCTTATAGGTTGTGACCAGTGTCTCCTTTTCTTTTCCCCCACATGCTTCCAGCTAGCGCTTTTAATACCTTGTTCCTACTACGTACCTTCTTTATGACACCCTCGGAGAGCTTAGCAAAGGTGAAGAGAGGATAGAACATTACGCCCAGGATTTTGGGGTTTCGGACAGTCGGGACCTGGAGCCCATTAATGTGGATGTTAAAGGTATGTTTTACCTCTTTAGTCCAGGTTGTTAGGAGTGTGGCTGAGGACTTCAGTGCTGAGAGGCTCAGTTTTCTTTCCGAGAAAAAGCTGGCTAGTTGGGGGAGGTACGAGTTTATTATTTGCTCTAAGGCTCCGACATCTCTGCAGGTGGTGATTATGGTGCAGTCATCTGCGTATGTGACAATTTTTACATTTGAAGGAGGTTGAGGGATGCCAGCCACATAGGTGTTGAAGAGAATTGGGGAGAGGACTCCTCCTTGTGGGACTCCTTGCTTGATGTTGCGTGTTTTAGATTGCGTGCCGCGGAAATCGACGTGGGCTTGTCTGCCATTAATGTAGATGGCGAGCCATCTCTTAAGGTGGTTTGGGAGGCTGCTCCGATAAAGGTCCTGGAGGGGGATGGGGTGGCTCACCATGTCGAAAGCTTTGGAGAGGTCGAGGGCCACTAGGATCGACCTCTCATGGGAACGTTGGCTGTTTAGACCGGATGCAATGGTCGTTGTAAGCTCGCAGAGAGCGGTGGTGGTGCTGTGCCCAGCTCTGAAGCCGTGTTGATGTGTGGCTGATGGGAGATGTTCCTTCAGGGTGGGCAGGAGCAAAGCTTCCAGAATTTTGATAACTGGTGAGAGAAGGGTGATTGGACGATATGAAGCACCTTGTTCCGCCGGTTTCCCAGTCTTAAGGACTGGAATTATCTTCACGGTCTTCCAGATGTTGGGAATGGACAGAGACCTGACACATAGGTTTAGCATATGTGTCAGGTATCTGATACCCAGCGGTCCTAGGTGCTTCGGCATGACGGTAGCTATGCCATCGGGTCCTATGGCTTTAGATGGTTTTGCATCCTTAATAGCGATGAGGACATCGTCCGGGGTCGAAGGAGATCGGGTCTTCTGTTTGTGGGAGATTGCGGATCTTGCGAGTGATGTGGCGCTTGGATTTGTCAGCTCTATCTGGGTGGGCTACGAATTGCCTGTTGATGGCAGTAGCGCACTAAGTGATGTTGGTAGGAGTGACGTTTCCAAAGGAGATGGTGACTAGGTCGTTTTTACGAGGCTTGGTGAGCTGTTTGATTGTGTTCCCTAGCTTCTTGGAGCCTTTGTCTAACTCTTCGGGTTTCTGAAGCCAGGAGTTCCTTCTTGTGGGTGTTGACCAGCTTATTTATTGCGTCATTTAGGACCTGTATCTCCGGATTCGCCGCATTCTCTTTCCTGAGCTCATCTCTTCGATTGGCTAGAGGAACTGCCTCAGCCGGGAAGAGCGGACGTATATGGGGGATACGTCCTGCTGGGATGCAGCGTTTAGCTGTTTCGGAAAGGATTCGCCGGAAAATGCGTTCTCCTTTGTGCACAGAGGTGGGTGGTTGTAGTGCCTCAAACGCCGCCTCAGTGTTTGACTCGAACCTTTCCCAATCCGCCTTACCAAAGTTCACATAGGTGCGGGCTTAGAGGTTATGAAGTCCGCATCCTTTGTGATCTTGATAGAGATAGGGAGGTGGCCCGAGCCAAGTGCTGTGTCGGCATGCCAGGTGGTGTTGGCAATGAGGGTGGGGCTGACAATTGTCAGGTCGGGTGAGCTGGTGCAGTTTGTAGCGATACGGGTTGGGTGGTCCTCATTGATGATGCAGAAATCGGACGATTCGATCTGCTCTTCAAGTAGTTCACCGCGGGCATCACACCCTAGAGCAGAGAACCACGCATCGCTGTGGGCGTTGAAGTCTCCTGCCAGGATTCTCCGATCGCCATCTAGCAGGTGTTGAATGCTTGGGCGGTAGCCAGTTCGGCAGGCAGACACTGGGGGGATGTAGACGTTAACAACTTCTATTTCCTCCTCGCCACTTCTAACTGCTATTCCAAGGACTTCTTGGTGTTCATCATTATTAGGGACGTTAAGTGGTCGATAGTTAGCCGACTGATGAATGATAATCGCTAGGCCTCCTCCCTTGTTGCGTTCACGGTCTTGGCGAAGGATGGAGAAGCATGCGGATGTTGCTAGAGGGTTCCTGAAGGTAAGTTTAGTTTCCTGGATCGCTGCTAGCATGATTCCTTTCCGACTCACATAGTCAGTGACTTCTACCAGTTTTCTGCTGAGGCCGTTACAATTCCATTGCAGGATGAGGAAGTCCTTGGGAGTGCAGGAAGGTGCAGTGAGTGTTGCCATGTGAGGGGGCGGCGGACTATGTTGTTGGTGAGTCCGGTTCTGGCGGGGATTGGTAAGGCTGGTTGGCGGGGTAAGTCTTACTTGTGAGGCAGGACTCCTCCTCGTGCCAGCGTTAGAGTATGTGCAGGCATGGGGTATGGTGGTGGTGTGGGGGGTGTAGGGTGTGGTAAGATTGTTGGTGAGAGTGTGGGGAGGCATGTTGGGCAGGCCACTGCGTCGATTTTGGGACTGAGACCCGATTGCCGTGGGAACCGTTGATTCTTTTGTTGCTGCCGCTGCTGTTCTTGCTGGTGCTGTTGTCCGCTTTACGTAATGTTGTTGCTGCTGCTGTTGTTGGGGATCCATTATATTGGCATATTTATTGGAAAAATTTTCTGCTGCTACTGCTGTTACATAGTATTTATTATTGTAGATCCAGGTCTAGGTCTATTTAGACCAACTGCACGGTCGCCATGTAGGTTTAGCAATTCCATTGTATAACACAAGTCAAATTTTGTATTTAATATGTATCGTTTATTCCACGAGGCACAAAGTGCACTCGGTCTCTTATGTTCAAATTCTTGTTACAGATTGATTGCTTAGAATTATGGTATGCTTTGCTTAAGCTAAAATCGCTTAGCTACGCTGTCAGAAACGCTGGCAGCGGAGCGACTACATTATGTGTTTATTATTTACACAACGCTCAGAGCGGCGCTGTGCGGGAGAGAGTGTTATGTGCGCATGGATTGGCTCATGTTAACTGCGCGCCAGCTTATGCTGAACATGCCGACGCAGCTCTTATGAAGTCTGAAGGCTCATATTACTTTGACTTTGAGCGTGGAACTTGAATGTGCATAAACATTGCAACAAAGTGTTACAATGTGTGTAATAGAGACCTGCAACGAGCTTCTAATTTTCGATCACACTCGCTCATTTACTCGGCTTGCTTTGATCGCCGCCCTTGTTCGACATGATCGAAATGATCGCAAGCACATTGAGTCAGAACGATCAAGCTCTTTGCGACGCACGAGTAAAAGCAGAACAAGCGCGATAAAGTTTTTGTCGAACTAAGTAATTACGATCGCTGCCCGCTGCTGGACGAGTACAAGCAAGCCTTACGCGAGCCACGGGCAAGCCTTTTCGATCAACACTAGCGCTTACTCGGCTTGTTGACGGCGAGCCTCCATAAGCTTTTTATGCAATTGTTGTTGTGTTTCAAAAACTGAAGAACAACAACATGCTACAAGAAGAAAAGAGAGGACCGTGTGCAAAATAGAAATGCGAAATATAGGCTGATATGCTCTCTTTTTCTCTCGCAAGCTATTGTTTTTGGGATGCTTGTATCGATTGTGTACAAGCTTTGATCGTCACGACTCGCGGCAGATTTTTGACTTCGGAAAACAAGTACTGGCGATCACTTGCGACCGAAACTACGAGTCAACGCGAGTATTTGTGCGGAGCAAGCTTTACTCATGACAGCTCGCAGCAGAACTTACATTTCGGCAACTAGTGCTGGCGATCACTCGCGACCGAAGCTACGAGTCAACGCGATCAATGATCGTCAATACTCGAGCGCTTTTGTGTTTTTTATTTTGTGTATGCAAAATGAACAAGTCCAGCAAGCGGCGATCGCTGAGTTTACTTAGATCGCATTTGAAGCATGGGTGAGCAAGTGCACTCTTGACGGCTCGTTGCAGTTCTCTGGTGTGTTAAAATATACTAGGTACAGTGAGTACTCTGCATACCACATCTCCCTCCTTTTGAAAATGAAGTTATTTTAATGATAATTATGTTTTTATACCCTTGCAAAGGGTATTATAATTTTGCCCAGAAGTTTGCAACGCATAGAAATATTCATTTCCGACCCCATCAACTATATATATTCTTGATCAGGGTGACGATCTGAGTCGATTGAGCTTTGTCCGTCCGTCTGTCTGTCTGTCTGTTTCTACGCGAACTAGTCTCTCAGTTTTAAAGCTATCGAGTTGAAATTTTGCACAGAGTCTTCTTTTTGCTGCACACTACTAATCTGTCGGAACCGGAACTGGATCGGATGACTATATCTCATAGCTCCCATAGGAACTATCGGTCGGAAAACTAGTTTTAGTGAGAAAAACTTTTTTCCTTTTCATTGGAAACGTCTCCAAACTTTGTAATCGGAGGTTTTCTATGCTTTTTTATAATTCTACCAAGTTTTATTAGATTCGGACAACTATATGGTATAGCTGCCATACAAAAGATGGGTCTGAAAAACAGTCTTAGCTAGAAAAACTTTTTTGTTTTTAATGGTAGCATCCTGCAATTTTGTACTTGGTTTTTCACATGCTTTCACTTAATTTTTCAAATTTTTGGCCAAATCGGATGAGTATATCATATAGCTCCCATACGAACGATCGGTCGGAAAATGGGAAAAATTGTATTTATTTGAAAATATTTACGCAAGCATTTGCAAGGGTATAAAAATATCGGCACAGACGAAGTTAGCTTAGCTTTCTCGTTTTTTTTTTTGTTGTGCGAATATATATTTGTATTTTTAGTTAAGTACAAAAATGAGCAATAAAAGTTAAGAGTGTATTTATATATTTGTAATTAAATTTAGAATATTTTTTTTTTTAATTATGTTTTATATATATATATATATATTGTAATTTAATGATTGAATAAAAAATAAAAATGATATTTTATTTGCTTGCATGCGATGTGAGAAAATTTTAATTATGAAATAAAAATTTTTAACCTATCCTTATGGACTGTTTGTTTATTATTCTTATTGTCTGAAATGATTAAATTATATCTATTTTCTATCTTTTCTACTTTATATGGTCCAGTATATTTAAAATCTAATTTATGACCTTCTTCGTTTTTTATTAAAACTTTATCTCCTATTGATAAATTTATATCTTTTATTTTAGTATCGAATAGTTCCTTATTTTTCCTCTTATTTTCTTTTAATATAATTCTAGCTCGTTTATATGCTAATTCTAATCTATATTTGGACTCTTTTGCATAGTCATCTACGTTATATAATGGAATAATATGATTATCTATGCTATTAAATGATTTGTTAATGCTAGGTTTTCTGCTAAATACTAATTCATAGGGACAATAATTATGTGTTGTGGATGGTGTGGTGTTAAAAAATTATACAAAGTACAATAACCAAACATCCCAATCAGGTTTGTCAACCGATATGTAATAACGAATGTATTCGTTGAATGTTCTATGGCTTCTTTCCACAGTTCCTAAAGTCTGGTGATGGTGTAGTTGTAATGTTTTGGATATCAAGATATTTATGTACATAAATCATTGATAACTGAATTCTTATATTCCGTTCCCATGTCCGTAATGAAAGTCTTCATTGGACCGTACTTTAGAATAAAAGATTCAAAAATTGCTTTTTCTACTGTTTTAGCACTTAAATCGGGTATTGGAATAGCAACAAGGTGTTTTGTTAAGTCACAAATTAAAGTGATAGCGTATTCATTTCCTTGTGCTGATTTTGGTAATGGACCGATCATATCCACTATTACTCTTTCAAATGCCATTAGTGGGGTTTCTGTTAAAGTTAGAAGAGTTTTGGTATGTGTTGCAACTTTACTTTTTTGACAATTTGGACATTTTTTCACATAAGCTTTAATGTCGCGTGTCATGTTTTTATAGTAAAAATACCGTTTTATTTTTATACCCTGTTCCCATTGAAAATATTCTAGATCAGCATGAACAGCCGAGTCGATATAGCCATGTCCGTCTGTCCGTCCGTCCGTCCGTCCGTCTGTCTGTCTGTATGAACGCGTCGATCTCAGAGACTATAAGAGAAGAGCCAAAAATTTTTGCACGAAGGTAGATTTATGCTGTACGCAGATCAAGTTTGTTACAGATTTGGAAAATTCCCACCCGTCCCCCTTTTGGCACAAAAAAAACCTTGACCTCCTCTAGAAATCCTAGACCTAAACAACCGTCAGATCCACAATTTTCAAGAGCCTCAAGCTAGGCCCAATATCTATCTATTCTGCAAAGTACAATCAGATCGGACAAAAAACACCGGAGTTATAAGCGAACCAGTGGAGCTGATAAGAGCACCCCCCCAGTTGTTGGTCAGGACTAAAAAAAAGTGTTGCCTACATTTTTTATTGTGGTCACCGGCTGGAGTAGCGCTACTCTTAGATTTTTTAGTATTTTATTGCCCATATTTTTAAAAGAAGCGATTGAAACGTGATGAAAGATTTCTTTACACGGTGCGATTTTTAGTTGAATAATTCCATGTATACCGGCATCTTTTTCAAGTCTTTGGAAAAATTGATCTTATTCAGATACTCCATTAGTATATAGGTCATCAACATTAATTCTTGCAATTACTTTTTTTCCATGTTTCAAGAAACATTTTAATAAATTTATTTGCAAGGTCACTACTTTTTTAACATTTTCATTTCGAATGACGTTATATATTTTGGGCTTCAAAGTATTCCGAAATTCCGAATATATTCCTGCGCAGGATTTTTTCTGTCTACTTTCATTTCTTGTAGTGACTTTTAATAATAGTTTTGTTATATGTTTAAGTTGATTAACGGTTATTCTAGATAACGCATCTGCAACATGATTGTCTAAGATATTCGACCGTAAATTGATATTCTTCTAAATCAAGTCTCATTCTTGTTAATTATACTCTGTACCGTAGGTACATAGAGTATTATAAGTTTGTGCAAAAGTATGTAACATCCAGAAGGAAGCATCTCCGACCCCATAAAGTATATATATTCTTGATCAGCATCAACAGCCGAGTCGATATAGCCATGTCCGTCTGTCCGTCTGTCCGTCTGTCCGTCTGTCCGTTGTCTGTCTGTCCGTATGAACGCACAGATCTCAGAGATGGTAAGAGATAGAGGTTTGACGTGTATGGGACATATGCTTCTTATGTCTGCAGGCAGATCAAGTTTATTTTCAATTTTGGCCACGCCCCCTCCCGCCCTCGCAATTTAGAAAAAACGTCATATCTCCCACAGTTTTGAAGATAGATGGCTTGTTCCTTTTGGACATATTTAGTTATTAGAATAACTTATCGATCCGCCAAAGGAATTCAGAAGATCGGATGAACGGTTTTCGAGTTATGATCAAAAGACAAAATTTCTTGGTACAGAGTATGTTATAGTCGGGCTTGACCGACTTTCTTTCTTGTTTTGAGCATGGGTTTGTCATTGAAAATAGAAACGTTAGTGGTCTATGATCTGTTTTAACTGTGAAATGTTTTCCAAATATATATGGTCTGAAATAATTTATTGCCCAATGTATTGCGGTTAATTCTTGTTCTGTAGTGTTTTTATCAGATTCGCCTTTGGTAAATGATCGTGAAGCATATTCAACTGAAAGTTGTAGTCCGTTGCTTTCTTGAGTTAATACGGCTCCACAAGATTGTTTACTTGCATCCGTGAGGATACAAAATTCTTTGTAAAAATTTGGATATTGCAGTAATGTCGGGGACATTAATTTTTCTTTTAAATAATCGAAAGCTTCTTGACATTGAGGTGTCCATTCGAATTTAGCATTCTTTTTACATAAGAAAGTAATATGGCGGCAATAATCCTCGTAGTTTTTGATAAATCGACGATAATAGTTACAAAATGCAACGAATCTTCTAGCACTGTCTGCGTCAGTGGGAACTGGATATTTTAATTTGACTTCATACTTTTTGTCATCCGGCAAAAATCCCTTGACTAGTGCCTTTATGGCCTAAAAATGTAACTTCATGCATGAAGAATGTACATTTTTCGGGATGTAATTTTATATTATGTTTTCTGCGCAATTCAAATACGTCAATTAAATTTTTTAGCATGTGTTTTTCTGAGCAACCGATGGCTATCAAATCGTCCATATAAAGGAACGCTTGAGAAGGATTTGCTGAAAATGCTTTGTCAGCATTCTTTGGAAAGAATTTGGTGATATTTTTAATCCATAAGGTAATCGCGTAAAACGATAAGAGCCATTGCTCGTTGACAATGAAGTTATGTTTCTTGAATCTTCGTTTAATTCTATCTGATGGAAACCAGACATTAAATCTAAACATGAAAAATATTTAGCTCTTCCCAATTAGTCTAGTTTATCGTCTATTCTTGGTAATGGGATTTATATGTTAATAGTTTCTAATTGATCTGCCGGTAATCAATCACTAAACGCCACCTTTTTGTGTTTGAATCAGGTAGTGATTTTTTTGTGAACTTAAAGTAATGGGCTGTCTTATTCTGACACTGACGTTTCTACAACGTTATCTTTTATTAATTTCTCAACTTGTTTTATAATTTCGTCTTTGTGACTGTGGGGGCTTCTGTAATTTTTTATATAAACTGGTTCATCATCGTTCAATCTCAATTTTTGGTCATAGAAATTATTTGTTGTGATTGGTTCTTTTTCCAATCCGAATATGTCTGCATATTTCTAACACATTCTGTCTTTTCTTTGTTGATCATTTATCTGTGATATTTCATAGTTTTGAAGTGATTCATATTGGAGTTCGTCTAATTTTAGAACTTGAGTTTTGTTCGTTGTATTTAGTATGCGAACAAATGCATTTATTGTATTGGAAAATGTATTTGCAATGAAAATACCTTTTTGAATTACTTGATTTGGTATTAGAATGTCTTCGTCATCTGTATTAAGTGTAATTTGTCTTATTACTTCGGACCGACAAGGAATGACGATTTCGTTGCTGTCTGTATTATAGACAATTGGAATGTGTATTGAAGATTGTAAATTATTTGGTCGTACTATTAATGAATCGCTTTCTGGAGTGAAGTCGAGTAGACCATTGAACGTTTTTATGAAGTCTAATCCAAGAATTTCATTTCCTGGAGTTGGAATATCAGATGGTACTATATGGAAGTTGTATGGTATAATGAAGTTACCTGTTCTCAATTCGAGAATTTCAATTTGACCAAGTGATTTTGTTGAATCTTTTCCTATTCCTGTTCTTTGTGTTATATAAGTGTCATCGATATCTTGAAATATATCGGAATATTCTTTAATAATTGAAATATCTGATCCTGCATCTATTAAAAATGTAAGTAGTTTTCCTGTGTGTTGATTTTGTTGGGCCACTTTTCGTATATTTAGTTTATTTTCATTTTCTTATTTACACAATGAAGCTGTTTACCTTTGCTATTATTTGAATGAATGTTAACCCATCTGAAACCACTGTAATCATGTTCATATAACTGTCAACTGTTATAATTCTCTCTCTTACGCCTTCGACTTCTGTTCGCTTAGGCTATGAAAGCTGTTAGTTCTAAGAATAAATTGAGTTCACTTTTGCACATGAGACGCGACGGTTGTTCTTTCTGGAAATATTGTTTAAATTGCACCGCCCATGATCTGAAGTTTCATGCGGTTAAGAAAACGCTCTTAATCATCCAACATTCTTGCGCCCAACGTGGGGCAGTGTTATTTTCAATACTAAAATGTTCCGGGAAAAGTCCGATCCTCCGTCAGTGAATTCCACTTTGAACTTTGACGCAAATCGCTCGCCCGTCAGTGCACGCGGTACGATTTGAACTTTGGACTACGTCGGTCGCCGCTGAATCAACGGGACACGCACACCCATCCAAAGCGCAGCAGCAAACCTGGTCATTGCATACAGTTGTAGTGGTCGCAGGTCTGCTCAGTCCACCTGGACATTGCTACGCTGCTCCAGCTACGGTCACCTAAAGTAAGAGGCCTCTGTCGCCTACACCCCCTCGAGAAGGCCTCTGTTGCCTAAACCCCATCGTTAAGAAGACCCCTGTCGTCCACACCACTGGCAACAGCAGCAGATTCATCACATGTGAATACACACATACAAACGCAGCAAAAGTCATAAGCACATGCAATAAAGTTTGCAGTTGGTCACATTGAAACTAGTTCACTGGTTCCACATCGAAACGTTGGAGTTGCCACACACGCGCAGTGTGCTCAAGTTCTGTTCTGCATAACCACAAATTGTTCTCGCTAATTAATAAATAAAGTTAAAATTATTCTAGAACAACTTGGAGACAATTGGAGACGACTTGCACAATGTTACTGTAGTCATCAAATCGTAAAGGTTGGTGCTCCGACACTCGGAAATCGCAAAGTTTTGGCGTTTTTAGTCCGGCGACATCTGAGTCCGTGAAATGAAAAGTAATTGCAAAATATTGGTTCATGCACAAACAGACAGCCCACGGAACTATTTTTATTCAGTTCCTTGACCTTTTTAGATTTGTCTTACGGACTCTCCCACTCCATTCGCACTAATGCAATATTTTAAACAATTATTTAATAGAGATACACAAAATTGAGCGAGATGGAAAACTGCTACAACAACAACAATTTGCGATTTGGCCATGGTGTATATCGATATATAACTATCGATAGCATGAGTAGTGGCGCTCATCAGCTGTTTTTGTTATGTGAAATGACGCAAAACAAGTTGGGAATGAAACATTATCGATAACGAAAGCTTGCGAATTTCGGAGCGCTCTAAACTGAAATCGTGCGAATTTGCTGAAATCGCAATTCGTAAAAATAAGTGAAAGCCGGAGCATGGCTGTATAGCAGAATTCCACCAAAGATATGAAACTTCATTTCTTGAACTCACAAGAAATGAAGGAAATTATATCATTTCTGCCATACGTTTCTCCATTTTCATTTCTTTTTTTTTCATGTCATTTCTTAAAAATGATGACACTCGCCCGAGTGGATTTAGTATTTTTTTCGACATTCTCTGTACCAGAATAATAGCCTATTCACACTACAGTGGTGAAAAAATAGAAATTGTGTTCATACTGTCACTGTCCACCGTCTGCCGACCACCGCCAGTGCCTTCTTCTTCTTCTTGAAGCATACGTGTCAATCAAAATAAATAAATAATCTTAAATAATTGAAAATAATTAAGTCATTTTTCGCATGAAGCAAAAAGTGTTTAAACAAAAGTAAATTTTAATGCCATCCATTTCCCTTAATTTTTAAATCTATAAATTTTGTTATAATCTAATAAATCGTAAAAAAAGGCGAATCAGACATTTTTTTTGCTTAAGCATATCCAAATTACGGTTTAGTATAGACACGTTTTGGGCACTGATCCCGCCAAATGTTTTGAGTCTTCTCCTGATGCTTCCTCTGCATTTCATTTCTCTCCATAGCCAACGAAATCAGTTCCTAGTGGGTGCCAGTTTTCGTCCGCATCAGTCCAGAGGATTTCAATCCCTCTTTGCTTTATCAACATGGCCATATCCTGGTAGACGTGGGTATTTTACTGCTCCACCAGTAGGTTCCCCATTTCTGGGGTCCACCAGACGTTTTTTGGTGGCTATCATTTAACAAATGAACTCTGATTTTCAGAAGTATAACAAAATAAACATTTAAAGTTTGGCAATCACTTGTCGCGCTTACATTGTTACGGTAGACCGTAAACGGTAGATGTTGGCTAGTGTGAATTGGTTATAACCAAAATATAAGAGATGTAAGTAATTTGTTTGCTTATAGATGAGCCCCCGGAAAACCTCAAGAACCTGGAAGAAGATCCACTTGACTGCGAGGGTTTTTAATGGAGTGCCTCCACGATCGATAACCAGAGCATTAAGCGAACAGCCATCTGGGTCGCGCTCTAAACTATCCGGCTTGAGATCAGGGAGCAACTTTCGTTTGATGAGGAACCGAAATCGTCGCAGCCAAGAAGTAAGCGCCGAAAAACTACTCAACAGCTTTCACCTTTCCAGGAAGCTTTAGTGGCAGCTTCAAAGAAGAGGACGGAGGAGTATGTCAGTATGTCAATGCCGTAGATTTATTTTGTGTATTATATATTGGGATTATGCACTAAAAATTAAGTGAAACAATCATATTTTAGCTTTATTTTCATTGTGTTATTGAGTCTTAAAGTAAGATGCATAGCGCGCCTTATTAATTCTGGAGGGTTATCAAAATCATTGGCGACATTAGTGCCCTCGGGATGTGGGCGTAATTCACCGGCTCTGCGATTGTCCAATCCCTTGCCTGTTCTGCGAAAGCGGGTCTACAATTATCCAAAAGCATTTTCCACTACTCTTCTTGACTTGGACAGGACAGGGTTAAATGTTTTTAAATCTTTATTG
>JAWNNO010004009.1:0-15342 GCA_035044985.1 Lordiphosa fenestrarum
GTGCAGCGCATGCAGCTCAGAAAAGTATGCAACGTTTTATATAACTCTATCTTAAAAGTTATTCAATATGTTGGAGCTATTCAATATATTTGAAATAAAGTTGATCTTGATTGAAATAAGCTTGGTCGGCGTACGGACAATAGGAGTCTACACAAAAATCTCCAGAGATTCCTGGGACACCCCCCTTTAAGTCATATACAAATATTAAGAGTTTAATGGTAATTTTGAAAAAGTACTCTTAGATCTATTTCTGTATCAAACAGCACTGCACTGTCATTCATGCATTTAGTAGTGGAAGTAATTTGAGGCGTTTGGAAAATGGGCATAAAAATGGAAATATAAAGACATTCAGATTCGGATTTATCTGCTGAAAGCGCCCATAAACTTTCTTCATGTCTTTCACGCTGTCACTCAGCTCCCGTTCAGGCAAGTCATCGCTCCAGTGTGCCCAGTCAATCAGCTACTTATAATTTCACATTATTCGTTGAGTCTCCACATCCCTCCTATTGTTTTCTTTCTTAGCTTCAGGCCATCTCTCTCTCTGTTAAAGTATCCTCTTCCGGATGATGGTTATCAGTCGGTCGACTTGGGGAAGTCGGCGTAGAGGTCGTGGGGGACGGCTGCAACTCCTAATGATGTGAGATCCGATGACCCTGGAATCTATTTAACATTACTTATATTCCTCATAAGGTTTTTTCAACTTCCTGAAATCTTTATCAAACTAGCCTTCTTCTGTACTACTTGTATCAAACGGGAAAAACAACATTTTTGAGTAGGACCCTGTCCCCGACTTTTACACAACTCTCCTTAGCTCCTCCTCCTTGCTTTGTTTGCAACTTCCTTCCCTTTTTCCTTATTTAAAAGGTCCATATCTTTCTCGGCCGATTCAACAAATTCTCGTACTAGGTCCTGTACCCCCGGTATCTTATCTCTAAAAAGACGATTACACATTAATGCGTCACATTGTAAATCATCATGAATTTATTAAACTCCTGATGATAATTCTTTCTATTTGCATGAGCGATTTTCATACGTTTCCCCGGCGACTTGTTAATGTTCTTCACCTCTTCGTTGGCTTGAGGCCAATATGGGGACGCTGTTATTGTCTTAATATTGTTAGTTTCTCAAAAGGATTTGAACTCACTGCTGCCTGCCATCATCAGTTCGCTACATGTGCTCAATAATGAACCTTGAAGATATCGACTTTATAATATATTCCATATACCTGGAATACAAGTCGATGAGGACCAAAGTGTGTTCATTATTAGATAGTGGACCGAGCAAATCAGTCCCTACACATTGCCATGGACCAGTTGGGTAGGTGTGTCGCTTCATAGGAACCGGATTAACTGGCTGAGACACCAACAAACAATCCCGGCAACCCTAAACAAATTGTTCAGCCTCTCTATCGATTCTAGGCCACCAAATTTTTGACTTAAGGCGCCTATGGTTTAGGCCAGTTTTTTCAACATATTGTATATATTCAAATTGTATCAATTTGAATTGTATCACAACAGGATGTAAATACATGTACATAAAAATATATTAATACACAAGTTGAACAGGGTCTATACTATTCGGTTAGAAAAAAACACATGGCTTTTTTGTTATGGCATTTTGTTGTTATGTGAGACTGTGTGTAGTCGAGTCACTTTTTGAATGGCTTGACAAACATCTTTACGGATTTGTAAATGTCTCCCATCCACCAGATGAAGGGGCGGCAGCCAGGTACATTTGTCATATTGAAATCGCTAAAATGAGACAGAAAAATAAAACTAAAAGTTTCAACAAACACAATTTGGAATCGAAAGTTTATAGTATCGGGGTCGGCAAGGGTTAGACTCACCATCCCTCCTGGCTGTTCTCATCCAGTGTGGTCCACCAGTAACTGACCAGACAGCTAGATCTGGATTTTCCACGCTGGGCGTGTGTGAACTCCAGCTTCTCATGGGGACGCATTCCATCGCCAGCATTACCGGTATATTTGCCCAGAGATTTCAATTGAAACTTTTCACTTGCATCGCCAATAACAAAATTATCATAGCGGGCATAGCTAGTGGTGTCTTGGAAATCAACCAAATGGATATACAATTCGGTGCGTTTCTGTGCCGTGATCATGTGCAGCGTTTCGACTCCCGCCCAGATGAATTTATCTTCAAAATTATAGCCGGTAAGTTGACCATAAATTTCCAGCAAGAATGGAGGGCACTTGTATTGGATACATCGCTGTTGAACGGTCATCCAATCCGACTCAATGTTTGGATCAGCTTTAATTTTTTCCTGATTCGTCTTGATAAGATTTTCTTTCTCTTTTAACTTGGCCTTCAGTTCCTTGATGGTGGTCTCCTGGCTGCCAATTTCGGATTTATTGGCTGCGGCTTCTGTCTGCAAGTCCGCAATGTTTTGCTTTAGTTGTTTAATGGTATTTGTTAGGCTGTTGATTTTGGCCTTGGAATCCTTCAAAGACTTCTCTTCTTTTTTATCAACTTGATCTTTCAACTGGTTTTTGGTTGCAGTCAAACGATTTTCAGATTCTTTGAGCTGGCTTTCTTGGAGTTGGATGGTGGCCTGCAACTCGGCTATGTGAGAAGTGTGCTTCACAATGGTCTCCTCTAGGGAAGCTAAGCGCTTGTTCTTTTGCTGGAGCTGGACGGCATAGTCTCCAGATGTGCTGGAATGACCATCCTTGTCTTTGATTTTAAGAGAGTCCAACTCGTGAAAGGTAATCTGAACGTCTTTTCGATTTATTTCGGTTTGCATCTTGGCCAGCTGGGCATCTTTCATCTTCAATTCGTTTATCAAATAGCCAATCTCTCGCTCGCGTGCCTCGATTTGAGCTTTTCCCTCCTTCAATAGATGATTGGCATCCGATTGGATGCGTGTTTCCAAATGCTTCACTTGATTAGTGAGACATTCGATTCTGCTCTGAGATTCCTTCAGAAGATCATCCTTTTCCTTTAGTAAATTGGCATCGGCCTGGGTTTGGTTATGTAACTGGGCCAATTGATTGCCTTGTGCCTGAAGCGCCAATGATGAGGCTGATGATGTGGATGAGACATTGTTTTTGTTAATTTTGCACAAGTCGATGGACATCTTCAGGGCAGCAATAACATCGTCCTTATCTTTAATCTTATCGGCATAGGTGGCCACGCTCACCTCAAGTTTGGCCAGTTTTAGTTCCAACTCTTTGATATCTTTCTTATCCTTAAACGAATTCTGCAGCAACATTCTGACTTTCTTATGGCAATTGTAGCCACATTCATGGGCCATCTTTTCCAGCTCGTCGCATAGCTAGAAAATCATTTCATTGTTGGGACTACTGACCGAAAGTCTTAGTTTGGATTACTCACCAGGTTCTCATTGGAGGAGGCCAAGGTATTTTGTAGGTCCAACAATTGAAGCTTTAACAAATGATTTTCCATCTCTAATATTAAGGTATTTTTTAAAAATTCAGCAGAAAATAATGCTGATGTGAAATAAAATGCAAGCGTCAACAAAGGCGCTGAAAAGCGTTTGTACGATCAAGTCGCAATTTGTATACCCTCACACAGCTATATTACACTCGTACAATACAGTTTTATTCATTGTTTTGAAAAAAGTGGGCTGGTCACCCAATGCCTGATTTTTGCAAATCCACATAAACAATTACGTATTATTAACAAAAGTAACCTCGATTTCTATCAATAATAATCATTATCATTTTGTTAGAGTATCAAAACAGTTGCTTTAACCCGAATACCTAATCTCTTCGAAGTGTTGTAAGTCACTTTAAAGTGCAGACACAAACCGCTCAAGAGTTTGTAAACTGTATGGCGAGCGAGAACTGATATCACAGCATAATAGACCTAAGCCAACCCACAGTTTTAGAGCAGCTGTATCGCTTGATACCCAAGTCAAAAATGCAAAGGGAGTTAACCCGCTGTTTCTCTTATTATTACAAGTATCCCTTTATTAAGTTCGACAATTAACTGACACCGGTGCAGGTAGATGGTAGGTGATAATCGCAGCACAGCTGATAATAGAAGTTTATCCAGGTAGTTCAGGTAGAGGAACCTTTAATTTTAACGGCTGATAGGGTGAAAAATTTGAATAAGAAAATAAAAATTGAAGACAGGCACAATTTTAAACTATTGCCTAGTGGTTTCTTCTGCTATCCTGTTTTTTTTTGGACGACTGAATCTTACAATCGGCAAAAAAGTTTAATGAAAAAATCTATAAACAACAGAGAGAGAGTTACCTTAAAAGTCCACACAGACTTTAGCCTCTGCTCCCCTCTCATAGTAGGATTTTTATTTAATCCCTTGTCGAATCGCTATCTTGAATTTGTGTTTGTAAGTGCTTAGGGGTCGGCCTGACCCTATCTTAAGGCTTTAGCAGACTCCAGGTACTCAATCGATCGGCATTCAAGTACACACTAGTCAGATACGTTTGGCTTTAAATAAAGAGGTCGATGTCGCCTTTAGTTCATTCTACCTACCAACTTCAGCAAGAACGCGTTGTCTTACTCGGTGTACCCAGTATATCTCAAACTGTAAGGAGTGGTTTTCGTCTAAGGTATGCGATCAAGCTGTTTTACCATTTCCAACACTGCCTTCCCTCGCGATAAGCAGCTGACTCTGGCTTGTCTTTTGTTTACGTTTGCATTTAATTTCACATTGAACTATTTTATTGTGTTTAATTCCTTGTTCAGTAACGTAACCTTCTTGATAAGCGTACCAACTAGCATTATTTAACCCATTGAGGCACATGGTGATTAACTTACCATCCCTTCAAAAATGGATAATAATAGGTTAAACTTGCAATTGTCAAATCTACATAAATCCTTTAGCTTCACCAGCGAGAACATGGTGAGTACATTGAACCAGTGCTTCTGCACTCCAGTCCACTGAACTTAATGCGAATCTCATGCATTTCCCCAGTTATGTAATGAGCTGGAAAAGATGGGGAATCAATGTGGATCCAACTGCCACAAGAAAGTCCAAATGCTACTGCACAATTCACTCAAGGATAAACAGGAAATTAAGGAATTGGAACTAAAGTTGGCCAAACTTGAGGAGAATGTATCATCGTTTGCCGATAAGATTAGAGATAAAGACGATGTTATTGCTGCCCAGAAAATGTCCATCGAGCTGTGCCAAAGTAACAACAACAATAACAATGACTCATCTGCGTCACTCCCTTCAATCCAGGGCGCACAGTTGACCAAACTACAAGCCCAGATCAGTGCATATGCTGGCCTACTCAAAGAGAAGGATGATCTGCTCAAAGAGTCGGAGGCCAAAATTGAATGTTTGACGAATCAAGTGAAGCATTGTGATACTCTTATACAGAACAATGAAGCAATGATCAAATCGAATGCCAACCAGTTATGGGTCGAAGGAAAATTACAAATTGAGGCCCGGGAACGGCATATTAACAAGTTGGTACAAGAATTAAAGAATAAAGATGGCTACTACCTGACAGAGATAAAGAAGAGAGATGACCAGATTGCCCTGTTTGAGCTGGGTATTAATATGGATTCCATGAAAATCAAAGAGAAGGATGATCTCTTGTCTGAATCCAAAGCCAAAGCTGATAACTATGCTGCAGAGCTAAAGGAGAAGAACAAACGTGTTGGCCAGCTGGAGGCCACAGTTAAAAAGCATTCGTCTACCATTCAAATGCAAGAAACCAAACTCAAAGAAACTGAAAATCTATTGTCGGTCACTAAAAACCAATTAAAGGAACACGATGAGAAAAAAAATGAGAAACTTTTAAGGGACTCTAAGGCCAAACTAAATGGTTATACGAATACCATAAAACAACTAAGGCAAAATATTTCCGATCTACAGACAGGAGCGTCCACATATAAGTCCGAAATTGTCAAGCATGAAGCCACCATCAAAGAATTGCAAGCCCAAGTTAAGGACATTTCCCGTAAAACTATGACAAAGAAGCCGGAGACTAAGAATCTTATGGATCCTCAAATTGGATATGGTTGGATGGTCGTGCAAGAACGTTATATTCAATATGTCTCCAGCGACTTTATGTTATCTTTTATTGCCCATTGCCTGGGTTATTCTGAAGATGATAAGGTCTATTGGATGGGCTTAGAAAAGTTGCATAAGTTGACCACACAAAGGCGTCATGAGTTATATATACATTTGGTCGATGTTGATGATAGCATTACCTATGCGCGATATGATAACTTTGTCATTGGCAGTGCTGATGAGGAATATCAATTGAAATCGCTGGGAAAGTATTCAGGAAACGCTGGCGATGCAATGCGGGCCAGTGAAAAAAAGAGTTTCTCCATAAAAGTGTACCGCGGAGAAACCAGAAAGGAGTATGCCATTAGTTCATGGTGGAATATGGAAAATGAGGCGGATGGCTGGTAAGAGAGAGGGAACACAATATCCATTATACTATTTGATTAAACCTTTTCTCCATTTCCTAATAGTAATCTAAATGCCACCCATTTTTCTGGAAATCGAAATTACATCTGGTGGCTTGGAAATATTCGAAAATCTGTTAAAATGCTCATCAGACCCATAGACAAGTGAATTCAACTGAAACATAAAAACATTACAAATTCCACCTTAAATATTTGTTAAGTTAAACCGAATGTTTACGGTATGATATTTGATTTTTGTTTTAATTAACAATTTTAATAAATATTCTTAATAAAAATTCTTGATAACCCTTGTCCGCGTCTACCCCTAATAATGGCCAGCTTTGCAGTTCTTGGCGATATCAAGGATTTTGTTGTCAAACTAGACGTGTTTTCAAAGTATTATCAATCGCGTTGCACTTTTTCGGATACCATCTCGAAAAACGAATCGATTTTGAAGTTCTCGAAAGAGCGGCCATGCAGATCCTCAAGGGCATGCGTCATCGACGAAAACAATGCTCTGATCAATTGCTTCAATTCAATTGGTCCCATTAAATATACCGTGTATTGTCTACTGTTAAGACTGTCATATGAAGGAACCAAAAGCAACCATCCCCCTTCTAGAATCGAGAATCTAGAAAAACTATGATCAACTAGATCGGTGCGCTCTTATAATGGCTGTTAAAAGCATTAAAGACGGCAAATCCATTATTAAAATTGCGAAAGTATCAGATTACTGACCTTTTAATGAAGCATTCAAAGATGATGTATGTAGCTGGACGTGGATGGTCATTCAGCGACCCTTTGAAGGGTGGCATGAATTTGAAAATGAAATTCTTGATTACGTTAATGATTCGGCGAGTTTTGGATTGGTCTAGAAAGCACCCGACCGAATTGAATTGTATATTCAATTTGTTATGTTTATAAGACCACACCAGTTAAAGAACTAGACCCAAATAATCTAAAAAAATAATACTAAGAGCCAATCTATTATTTTATAGCGTTTAAAATTTTTTTATAATATTTCCACCTCTTAAGAATAAACCAGAAATGCAAATCGATTGGATATTAATGATTTATGAGACGGGCTCACGGTCTTCATTGAGTACAGATTTGATCTATTTAAAAATCTTGGAACACAATTTTACTTCTTTACTTGCTTTACTTCAAGTACATAAATAAACTTTTCGGTATAAAATTGGTTTGTATTCCTGATTCAAAAAAGGTTTATGGCAAGTGTCTTACCGAACGATGAGATGTTTGTTTTTTAAGATACTCTAAGATAATGATTCTGTATTAAATATAATAAAATAATGATTTGGTATTAAATGGTGCAACTGTATTCAAAATTTTAGCTCGTAACTTAACCGTTTAACTAAACCATACTCGAAATGTATTTCAAATTGGAACAGTCCTGATAATATCTCTTAAAATTAACATGATATTCATATTCCAAACTAAAAGTACGAGAAAGGAATAATCATAACGGTATAGCCATCAGCGCTTTCTTCGATTTTGCTTTTATCTCCTCAATCGACTCGAAACGCGTTCCCCGAAGTGGTCTCTTGAGTTTTGAGAGCCAAATCAGGCGAATACGGTTTTTGCGGAACGATATGCGTCGAATTTTTGATGACTTTTTTGCAAAAAATTGAGAACTTTCAGTACCAAACGAGATTTGACTTTTCGTAGGCCCAAATGGTCTTTTAAAATGGTTTTCACAGATCCTTCTGATATTCCGATCATATCAGTAAGGTCTCTAACAGTCAACCGACGATTTTTGCGCACTAATTCCTGCACTTCATTGACGTGTTGGTCATCTGTTGACGTCGATGGTCGTCCGGAGCGCTCCAAGTCATCCACACGTTCTCGACCCTCTTTGAAGTCTTTGTACCACTTATAAACATTTTTTTGTGACATGGAAGGATCACCAAAGGCCTTCCGCAACATCCTAAACGTTTCCGCAGACGAAATTTCATTCCGCAAACAAAATTTGATGGCACTTCTCTGCTCAATTAAATCAGACATTGTAAAAATCGAAAAATGCACTCTTGGTCGTTTGGAATATACAAGCGTAAATATATTACTGATAATGACATTCACATGAAATTTGGCACAGATGTCAGCAACAGTCCTGCCAACTCAAGAAAAAAAGAACTAGCCCGAATTGTTAGGCCCGCGAAGTTTAAATTGAAAATTATCCTTACTTTTTGCTCACAGTAGTATAAAAATACATTCAATATATTTGGTCAAAATGTTTCTGACATGGTCACGAATGTAACAAATGTAATGTAATGTAACAAATCATGCACGATTCATGAAGCCTTACACGATGCACGATGCACGATGATATTGATAACGATAATAAATGCATATTCATACCAATTGGTTAACCATAATGCAACCCGAATATGCATTTATTTCTTCGTTTTTTTCAGTCCTACATAGTTATAATTTAATTTAAGCCACATTTGCTGCAGTTGGGGCAAGAGTTGATTTCGATGCTTGATCTTAATTCATTCACGAAAAACGCACGAATCACGTTTGTTCACTCACGAAACTCTATGTTTGCTCACGTTCATGTCATGACATGTTGTGACACACAGTGACAGTATATACCTTTAGTTTACACCTAAAACTACATAAATAATTTAACATTTCGATCACAAATACTCAATAATCCCCCCTTGGAAGGAACAATTATTAAAGTAATTGCATTTCTAATTATTACTCCGGAATTTTAAGATTACTCAAAAATCATAATTCGCAATTGCTTATAATTATCTGAAAAATAGTAATGGTGTTGGTAATTGTAATTGTTTTTGAGTTGATAAAAGAAATAATTGACTCTCAAGCTCCCAAAGGGCCAATCAAGTTTGAGGAGCTTTTTCATGGCTGGTTACTTCAAAGCTGGCGGCAATAACTTGTGAAGGTGACCGGGTATGTATGTATTTAAAGAAATCAATTTCTTATTAGATGTGCCGAGTTTTGTGTTGATGGCAACTTAAATTCTAAGCAACGTAGCCTTTAAATAAAAGCTTTGTTTGCTTAAATAGCTTCTGCCGTACAAACCCTCACATAATTGTCTCCAACGATGATCTCATTAGCACGGTGTCCAAACAGGCGTTAATTTAATTGAGCTTGGATGTCTGTTCAAATGTACAGACGAATAGATTAGGACTGAAGTGCAATATATGTCTTTATTAGACAACGTCTTTAAGTTGAAAGCATTAATGATTATTATCGTGTTGCCTCAATTGAATTTTGCATTGCCGTTTTTATTGTTAAAATTAAAACAGAAGGGGTGAAAAACATGTGAAAATGATAAAAATGCGGCCATCGTCTTTTGTGAAATTGAATTTGCAATTTATGCACTTTATGACAGTGTGATGGTATTTTTTTTTAATCGGTATTAATAAGTATGGAGAGGTATATATGGTTTTGTTCGGAATTGTAAAACCCAAGCAAAACGGGTCAGGTTTAAGGAAGTAGCCACGAAAAAGCTTTTTAAAAATGGCCATTCGTATTTAAATAGTAGCACACAAACCAAGCCAAGATTGCAATCAACTCGCCTTGGCCTTTTCTGCTGTAAAGTCAAATGATTATTTATTTTAATGGTTTTAATAATAGAATAAATATATAAAAATGTCTATGATAAGAAAATTTCTTCTTACAAAGGAGGCTACAAAAAGAGCCCAAGAATCATTCTGTAGCTGAGTGCTATTCAAAGTCGTGCTTCGTCTGAGTGATCAGATCGACGTCGGAGATATGCGTTTTTATACCCGTTACTCGTAGAGTAAAAAGGGTATACTAAAGTCGTGCAAATGTATGTAACAGGCAGAAGGAAGCATCTCCGATATCATAAAGTATTTATATTCTTGATCAGCAACAACAGCCGAGTCGATATAGCCATGTCCGTCTGTCCGTCCGTCCGTCTGTATGAACACCTAGATCTCAGAGACTAGAAGAGCTAGAGCAACCAAATTTTAGACATAAGCTAGTATTGTCTGTAGGCAGATCAAGTTTGTTTTAAATTTCGGCCACGCCCCCTCCCGCCCCCGCAATAAAAAATATTGAATAACTCCCACAATTTTTAAGATATCGAGCTCAGATTTTGCATTGTAGTCTATGTGGCCAATATCTACAATCTCACAAATTTTCAAAAGGATCGGATAATAAATGGCCGAGCTAAAATAATGTTGCATACGTATCCGAGCTGAGCTGAGTAACGGGTATTTCAAAGTCGGGCAGGGCCGACTTTAACTTACGCTCTCGTTATAGGTTAACCTGGTTAAAATGGCTTTAAAGTTGTTAATTTTCCTATTTTCGCAGCGGAAAGCTTGCAATTCATCTGTCATTTTTCCGTTCTCTCTTTTTCGCACTCTTTTCCTGCTGTAGATGCCCAGTGGCGCAAATGCTCATTATTAGGTCCATTATTAATGCATTACCTCTCGCCTGTATGCATTCAAATACACAATACAACCTGCCTTACTTTCTTAAGAAATGGCCAAATTTTTCGCACGGTACATGAGTTTATTGAATTTTGTAATGCAGAAAGTAATGGCGTGCCGAAGTTTCTTTCGGGTCCCCATTACACAAGCGTATTCTTTTACCATATTGTAATGCAGAAATTCTCGAGCCATTACAAATGCGCTGAAAAAAATCTCATAGGTAATGCATTTCATTGTGGATCGTACGTAATGCATTATTTCGACCGACCACATTCAGCCCAGCGCCACTGGGTGTGTGCCCACTCGAGGTATTTGCTCTCTCTGAGAATTAAGACACTACTAGGTTTTACCTATATTGTTGCGCACTTAATACTCGAATTTTAAATTCCGTGGAAGCCGAAACAAACTGTAGGAATTTTGTCTGCAGATTGGTAATATGAAACAAGAAAGAAAGTCGGTCAAGTCCGACCATAGCATCCTCTGTACCAACGAAATTATACGCTCAGCATAAAAGTCTTTTGATCATAACCGCTCATCCGATCTTTATCATTACTTTGGCGGATCGATAAGTTATCCTAATTGCTAAATAAGTTTAAGTCAAACCTCTATCTCTTACTATCTCTGAGTTCTGTGCGTTCAACGGTATAATTAGATATTTAACTGGTTCAGGACCGGTTTCGAATCCGTTCAAAATTGGTATTGATCTTATTTAAATTATTTAAGTTATCTACCGAAAAAAGGTTTGTAGGTGGGTTATCTGAAGTTAGAATTGTTCTTTTATTCTTATCTCGAAAATTATTTGACGGAGTACCGAAACTAACTGCTATATGGGGAAGGTATTAGTTTGAAATTGGGACCGAATAGGATCGATAGGACGCATTTGGATTCTGATGTGAGCATCGAAATTTCTACAACGTGTTATCCATCTTTATTGATTTATATTCCTCATTTTGGGTAACACAAAGTCTATCTCTGACTATAGTTTTCTTTTCTTTGTTATTGTTTTTGTAACCGCCACCGCCGCACAGACCACAAAAACAAGGGCGCCAACCCACAAAAACCAAAAACAAAAACAACATTCGCTGCCATGGGCTGGGTAAAAAGTTGTCCAGGCGACAACATCAAAACACCCAACGCCCACACATTTCGCAAAAATATAAATATTTGTTTATGGCACATGCGGAACGACAAGCAGACACGCTTCTGAATGTGGGGCGAAAGGAACGCACAGAATGTATGTATAGAAGGGAGACCCTTTTTGCTAACGCTTTTCCCATAGACAGCAAATCGTAAATAAATATACATTGATTTATTGTCTGCCACAAAATTTCCGCATAATTTACAGCTTGAGAGATATTTCGAGGGCGTTTAATTAATATGTTTTCAAGGCTTGATGACTTACGAAATGGAAAAGTTATTGATAGAAGCCAAGCCACAAAGGACTCGGTTTTCTTTTTTAAACTGTCAATCATCACCATCTTGGCCAGCGGCAGTCTGATTGACATTGACAGGTTTTCCCTCTCAAAGTCAAAATGCAATCAATATCCATAAACTGCTATTTTGGGCTGCTCTTTGGTTATGCCAAGTCCAACTTAATTAGGCTCAGCCAAATTTCAACTGAAGTTGAGTGGTCAAAAGGGACAAAAAATACAAATCAAGCGTGTCCCCCTCCAGGGGCAAACCAATTCGGAGCGCCAGCAGGTTCGGCTCCCCTGTGCTTAGCCTTTCTGTATCTGTAACCGCAGATCCCTCAAAAACGAACATACATATCCATGACAGTTGACAAACAGACCCAAATAGACTGGGGAAAGGGATTTGTCTTAGCTTAAGCCAGATGCTTGGCATCTGCACGTTTCGCATCTGCTCAGTTTTCGACATTTGTTGGTTCCCGAAAAGGGAAAGAAATGTTTTGCACTTGATGAAGGGTTTCATTTGATTTGGTTATTTTGCCATTTTTCTGGTTTCGCCATTGCCATTCACCCACTTGTTGTCGTCGGGCTTTACTTATGTTTAGTCTGCTCATTCCACATCGCCTGGCAAAGCAAACGAAAACTCAACATTAAACATATGTTCGTGTTATACAAATCGCTTAAATTTCCATATGGCAATGAGCTGCTTACACTGCACTCGCAAGTGGCTTTAGAAAAATGTGAAGCACTTTTCACTGCTGTGCTGAAGGATTCAAGGACGTAGGAGAAATGGCTAGCATTAGAATTAGAGAGATTTCTAGAGAACTTGGAAATTTCTTAGTTCTGCTTCGTTTTTTTTAAAGCAGTTGCATGCTTGAGTTATACAGGCAACAACTGCAACATCCGGCTTCGACACCGGATACTGGGAACACTTGTAAATTTCCGGTAGCCTTTGTGCTAAGGAGAACGGCACAAATCTTCTATTTGTGGAACAGCAAACGGGTAGTCAGATGAACACATTTCAGACCATATTAAGTGTAAGATGCCTGTCAAAATAAATCCATCTTAGAGAGGATCGATGGGTATGCCAGCAAATTAACGAAAACACTCAATTTTGTGGTCAACTCATCCAGTCAATTGGTCAGTTAATTGTGTAAAGATCCTTAAACCGTGATATTTGCTGTGGGTACTGCCATTTGGCCTTCAGTTTAATGAACCGGAAGTGCATTTTGTAGTAAAAAGATGCTCTTACTTATGTGTTAGCTTGTGCACGGCTTTTGGCTTTTGCATACAAACGACCAAAATGGAAAGTCCAGGACGGGCATCCACACTTTTGAGTGCTTGTCCTCATGGGAAGGTAGGTCTACATTGCACTTAAGTGCTCGCGTAGCTTTGTTTAGTTGACAGAGATGTATCATGTGGGAGTGTAGCCTCCAGCCAAAAGTCATTAGTTGTACGAGCAGTAAACGCACCCCCAGACCTACTGTGGGTGCAATGTGCATGTGCTTTAAGAATACTGGAAAATATTTCGTGTCGAAATGCATTTTTATCTCATCTGGAAACAAGCATAAAATTCAAAAAAGTGCACACGCATCAGTGCAATTCAGTCAGCATGGAAATGCGGAAAAATTTGATAAAGAACCGACTGGATTGTTGAGTGGCTTCTATCAACAGAACCATAGCGCACGCGTTTTACTGTGATTCCCCTAACTCGAACCATCAGCTGGATTATCGTAAAAATTTGATAGATGGCAAATGCTTGCGGTGAATAAGGTCGAACAGAACACAAAATCACGAAACTTTGACAGTTTAAAAATGAGTTTAATTTATTTAAAGTTTTACTAGAATAGAACTTGTACGGCGGACAAAAGTTAGCTATTTATATGGCCAGACAACGTTTGCCAGGTTAAATAAAAAAAAAAAAAAAAAAAAAAAAAAAAAGTCACTAAATTTTATCAGCTGACCTATCTATTAGGACAGTATTTTCTAGGAGAATTAATGCGTGTTGTTGGCGTATCCCTGAACTTTCGCTCATACCGCAAACTTTTTGAAACCGAATTCCATATATTATTATTTCAATATTTCGACATTTTCCTGTCTTACTAGCTACTCAATTACCAAATCCTCTTGCCCTTTCCTAAACTATTTATGAACATAAAAGTTAACCCTTGAATTGAACATGGCTCAGACGGAAGAAGGACACATTGAAGTCATTGAATATAGCCTGCCGTAGTGAATAAGTAAGTGACAACTGGTTAAGGATTTTTTTTATCGTCCTGTTGATAGTTATACGAATTGAAGTGGCCGAGTGTTTGGCACAAAGGCGGCCAGCATTTAACCGGATATCACCCGCATAGCCCCTGGACCCAGCGTGTCAATCAATTATGAATGCAATTCCTCAAATTGAAGTGCAAAATGCCAATGTCAAGATGAAACAGATGAAGGCACATTTTTTGTTTTTTACAAACCGAAGGCACTTAAAAGTATTACATATCGGCGTTACTGCACATTAATTGAAATATTATTAACATTACCGCATTTATTGGATGAATTCTTTGTGTGAATTATTTATTTTTGGGCGGCAAAATGCAAAAATGATTGATAAATGAATGCGTAAACTGTGCTAGGAGATGGGGAGGGAGTAAATTTAAGTGCTTTTCGTTGTCACATACGTGAGCATAATTCAGAAACAAATTTTTCGATGCTGCATTAATGTATATAAAAGAGAATACATGTATATTTTAATAAGTTTTTGATACGTTTAAGAGTTTTTACCATTGAACTAAACTGATCAATTTTCACTGGTTGTTTATGTTGCTCATTGTTCAAAGCTATATTGAAATTTGCTCTCGACTCCTAACAAATGAAGTATAGTTTCATATGTATAAAAAACTCACCTCAAGTACCTTTTGAGCGAGTATCGTTAGGATCGGTAAATATCTTTAGCTGTCAAATAAAGTGAATAAACAAAACAAAATATGGGCACATTTAAAATGAAAAAGTTAGTTTCACATCTAACAGTATCTGACAACGAAATAAGAATAGTAACATCTGTAAAAATTTAAAGTATAAAGAATTGAAAACTTTTCCCGATACAAAAATGATGTAAAAGTTG